>JAXCGZ010004000.1:60000-65000 GCA_037179515.1 Halocaridina rubra
TACCCGACCCTAACAGTATACACGTTTTAAGGTTTTTTCTGGGACTGTTCATCTTTATAAGAGCCAAAATATCTAAGTCGTAAGTTATCATGAGTGTTATTTGCATTACTATACATAATTCCATGTATATTTAGGTAAATTCTTTGTAGGCATACAATTAGGGACTCCTACAGTTATCCACTATGCAGTAGTTTATGTAAGAATACGTAAGTAGATGTTAGCATGTCTTATAGGTACCGCGATGTTGCAATTAAGTTTATTACAGTATTATTCTGGTAATTTATACTTGAACAATCTGCAACGCTTTACCTTATTTTCTTCTGTCCTTTCTATGCATTGTATGTGCATGAAAAAATAAGTGATGCTATGTTTATATAAATGATAATATATTCAAAATTTGCATGATATTTCCATCTCAAAATCTTATATCGAATTGAGGGTGAAAATAGATAATAATGAAACTATTGAAGTGTCCTAGTGAAGCAGACACTATATACAAAATGTTGGAGAAGAAAAAATGTGCTGGAATATTCCTCACCTGTACATCATTAACAGCCAATGCAACAAGGAGATTGGATAAGATGATGGACACAAGGATGATGAAAAAAAGGAAGATTATGTGGCCTGTAAACATTAAGTGTGACAAGCCACTCACAAACTCCTCTCCAAAGTTGAGCTCGCCAATCATCATTGTTAAAGTCTTCACGAAAGTAAGTGCTGGATTGGTGAACACTTTGGCTTCCTCTACATCTCCTTCAGTAAAGTTCAACGTGATGTAAAAGGCTGATGCGAACGCAATAAGAAGACAAAAATAGATGGCAAATATCTTCAGAAAGACCGTTGCAACCCGGGTGAACATAACAACATATATCCCACAATTTGGAAACCGACCGATCAGCAGCATACATTCAGTCCACATCAACAGAAGAAGCCACGTGGCTAGATGGTGTTGCCATTCCATAGGAACTGTACTTGGCACAACCGCGAGAACTAAAATTGTTATGATAACATGAAGAACCCCTGAGATAGAATGGAACCACGCAAGTTTGTTTTGTAAAAGAGACAAGAGTTGTTGTAATAAGATTAACGTAGTTTGAAACATAACTATATATTTGAAAGTTCTGTCTGTTCCCATACTTAATGGTCCTATGCTAGAGTGGCTGCAAACATGTTCCTCTGCCCAGTATCTCCAGTCTTCACCTCTTTTCTCAACTACTGCCTCCACTGTTGTATTACTAGTTGTCCATACAAATTTATTAAAGCTAAATACTGTAGTCAATACCGCATATAAGAGATAAAATATAACTTCAATTAGAAATAGTTTTCTGACTTTCATCCATTTTAAAAAGAGAAATGTTTCCAATAAAGGGTGACCTAATAATTTAGCATGACCCATATCAACAAAAGTTTGTAAATTTTGTACTTGGTTCTTTTTTATGGATCCAGTTAATGGAATGAAATTCATGGATGCTTCTAATGTCTTAGTATTTAATTTTGAAGAATTTGTCCTGATGCACTGATCAAAAAGTTCGTCAATAGTGCCAGGCAAATGTAATAATGTATAAGCAAGTACTGATTCACCATTTGCATCCACACTTCCAAGTTCTGCTCCAGCATTGAGCAGTGAAATCATGCATGGAACAGAGCGAGCTTTTGCAGCTTTATGTAAAGGGGTCTCTCCATTGGCATCTTTTGCTCGTATTAAGGCACCAGCTTTTACGAGGAGATTTATAGCACTCACACAGCCTGATGCAGCTGCGTCATGCAATGGAGTGTGTCCACGCATGTCTCTGTGATCCAAGACTCCAGGACGACCATGCTCCAGCAACAGCTTTATGCATGTGTTGGATCTGGATGCTGCGGCATAGTGCAGAGGTGTTTGCCCAAATTGGTTTTTGGCATAGACAGAGGCCCCCATGGAAAGCAAAAAGTTAACTCCTGCTGTCCATCCTATTTGAGCTGCACGGTGGAGTCCAGTTTCGTGGAAAGAGCCTCCATGCCCATTTACATGAACACCTTTAGCCAGAAGAATTTCAAGGGCATCTATATTCTCGCTATCAACAACCTTCAGAAGGCTAGCTGCATCAGGATCCCAGGTGCCCAAGGGATCTGACAAAGAAGCACTCTTGGCCTCGGCTGTAATGTAGAAGATTAACTTTATGTTAAAAATCGGTTCCATTTTTATACTCAATGATATTAATCATAATTGTCCTTAAAACTATGGATGCAGTTAGCATTGAAAACTTTCTCGCTTAGCAAATTCCAGTAATCACTAGCAATAAATATGAATAATTGACAATATGGTCCAATTTCATTGCAATTATTTATTGTTGTAGTGTTTGCATATTATAGCAAGGACTTATATGATTTGTATTGTACTTTTTTACCGTTGCTACTACTTATGCTACTACAATTGCAACTGCTACTATTATTATTACTAATAATAATAATAATAATAATAATAATAATAATAATAATAATAATAATAATAATAATAATAATAATAATAATAATAATAATAATAATAATAATAATAATAATAATAATAATGATAATAATAATAATAATAATAATAATAATAATAATAATAATAATAATAATAATAATAATAATAATAATAATAATAATAATAATAATAATAATAATAATAATAATAAGTGAAGAACTTACATTCTCCTTTATTCAACATAATGAGAAAATATGGGTATTTCACGCAAAGCTGTTTCTTCTTTCTATGGGGATCTTTTCAGATGCTCGGTGAACTCGAAGGTAAAACTATTTCTGTCCAGCGGCATCAGATGACTTTCTGCAAATGTGTATCTGCCAGCAAATAGCATTATGGCGAATATGCTTGAATGCGATACCTGTAAACATGAGAATAGGATTAATTTTGACAAGCCAAAATGCGTGTGATGGTGGGCATTCTTCAAGAGGAATGCAATATTGATGCAGTATGAAGTATGTTATGGCAGAGAGGTTTACAAGGGATACCTATGAGAGTAGGAATTATCTTAATTTTGACATATCAAGAGGCCTTTTATGGCAAAAAAAAGGCATGAAAAGTACATATAAAAGAGGAAACTCTTATTTTTTTACACACCAAGAGTTATGACTATGATGCAATGGCTCTAGTACAATTCTTGAGAAAAAGGACATTTCTTACTTTTGACAAGCCAAGTGTTATATCACTGCAAAAGAAAAGTCCTGAACATGATACTTAGCATAGCATAGAGGCTTGACTTTGTGATATGTATATAGAGAACTTTTTAATGCGATACCTGGATACAAGAGATACATACATACATACATATATATATATATATATATATATATATATATATATATATATATATATATATATATATATATATATATATATATATATATATATATATATTATGATCCTCTAAGACAGGGGTTTTCAACCTTTTTCTCTCCACTTACCAGTTTTCGGGTATTCTTTATGTCAGCCATGTACCCTTTTTCCTTTGTGATAAGTGGAAATAAACTCACCTACAATATTTCCTTGCGTATATTTGCAAATACTTATGTAAATTACCTATGTAGCCGTCCTGCCATAAGCAGTAATATAGTAAGCACAAACAATTCCATTGAAAATTAAAGAAAACGTTGCAAAATCTTTGACTGTGGCTGTGCAGTATAAATTCCATGGTTAAGGAAAGAGCTGAAAAAACAAAACTCTATACGTTTTCACTACATCTGCTGCAAAAGGAAATTAATGAGATGGCTGGAGCTACTTTTTCTCAACTATAGTCTAGTCAGCCGAAGAGCAGTTTTAGCTAAAGCACATCGACCCGTGGGGAAGGGCGTATCCCCTGACAGATTCCTTGCGTACCCCCTTGGGTATGCGTATCCCAGGTTGAAAAGCCCTGTTCTAAGATGTTCCTTGAGGAGATGACATTCTTTGATGTGCTACCTTGCATGCTAAAGAATTTGAGCACAAAAAAAATTTCTGAGCCAAAAAAATAATTATTGTTTTGGATGCCACTGGGATAATATTGCATTAACCTTATGCGGTACAGATATATTTAAATATTGCTTATATAGACATTTTTGTTGGCTTTTATTTCAACAATGCCCTGAGATATTCTTTGAATGGTTATGAAGGCATTTAATAATCCTTCGCAATTACTTAAATGCCATAGAGATAAATGAAAAACTGGGTATTCTTCACTCTCTAAGGATTACACATCAGACGTTTTCCCTTGAAAGCGATGGGCATATCTGGTAGAGTTATGCAGCCTTACAAGTCCAAGAATATTTTATCATTTATACTTTTCATTGTGGTGTTAAAAGCAATTTACTGATTGAATTTATGATAACAGAGGAAACTGCAAATCCGGTAATTTTAGTTTGTTTCGTTTTCATTTATCTTCCTTTGAATTTGATATTTAGCTTATTGCTAGAGGAAACAGAAAGGATGCAATGTCTCTATTCAAACTTCTATTTTATGAGAAAGCGTGTTCCCTTCCTGAGTCAACAGTGTGTCATGGTAAAGGCTCATAAAGGACAAAAGGCACTCCATCCTCTTTAATGCAAGTGACTTTGTATGACGGAGAGACTAGACATAAGAAAGTGAGAAGTGTTTTTTTTATCTACATAACAGCAGAACGGGTTTTTTATGCCCTTATCGAAAAGCAAACTTGGGAAATTCTTATTTTACCAAAAAATCATCCCACACAAATAAGGATGTACTCCCGGAACTTAGGACTCTGATAGAGGCTAACATATTAGAGACAGAAAATATCTCTTGGAAGTCATTATTAGAGAAAATTTGTTGCTGTCATGCAGTACCAAGGCTCCATTTAAAGATATCAGTGAATACCTTTTGATATGAACAGTTAATTTGGTACTGGAAATTCCAGGACTGTCAAGTGTAGCAGTACTCATGTGGAAACTTTGAGTGTGATTTATGGCTTTTTCTGGCAAATTAGTTTTGAAATATGACAGATTTTTTTTGAGAATTTCAAAATTAAAGT
>JAXCGZ010004000.1:77500-87500 GCA_037179515.1 Halocaridina rubra
GAATCATTCAACTTTTTGTCAGTGAGGCAACATGGCTTCAGAGAAGGTAGATCAACAGTAACAAACTTATTAGAATTTTATGATGAGGTAAGCCAAATCTTACAGGAAAGAGAGGGCTGGGCAGATTGCATATTCCTAGACTTCCAGAAAGCGTTTGACACTGTTCCACATGGGAGACTTATAAGGAAGCTGCAATCAATGGCTAGAATAGGTGGAAATGTTTTGGAATGGATAAAAACTTACTTAGAAGGAAGGGAAAAGAGGGTTAGAGTAAGACACTCAGTGTCTGAATGGAGAAGAGTTAGTAGTGGAGTTCCACAGGGTTCAGTTTTAGGGCCACTTTTGTTCCTTGTATATGTAAATGACCTACCAGTCTGTAAATTCATTCATGAATATGTTTGCAGATGATGCAAAGATTGTGAAGAAAGTAAAAAACGAGAACAATGGTAGAGAACTTCAGGAGGATCTAAATAATCTGCATGAGTGGTCAGACAAGTGGCTAATGAAATTCAATACTTCAAAATGTAAGCTAATGAGAATGGGTACAAGTGCAAGAAGGCCCAAGCTTGACTACTCGGTGGCTGGAGTACAACTTCAAGAGACAGAAAATGAGAGAGATCTAGGAGTAAACATACTGGCAGATTTGTCTCCAGAAATACATATAAATGGCATAGTAAGGGCAGCATATGCATTCTTATCAAATGTAAGGGTAGCCTTCAGGCACATGGACAAGGAAATGTTCAGAAATATTTATGTAACCTATGTGAGGCCAAAACTCGAATATGCAGCCCCCTTTTGGAATCCGCACTTGAAAAAGCACATAGCTAAGCTTGAAAAAGTTCAAAGACATGCCACGAAACTGGTGCCAGAAATACGCAATCTCAGTTATGATGAGAGGCTGAGGGAATTAGACTTACCATCACTCGAAGCTAGAAGAGTGAGGGGGGATATGGTGACAGTCTTTAAATTCCTTCATGGTTATGATAGAGTGGATAGGGATCGATATTTTGATATGGCTGGCTCTAGAACTAGAGGTCATAGTTTGAAGCTTGGTAAGAAAACTTCTTTGCATGATGTAAGGAAATACTTTTTCAGTGCAAGAGTAGTTGATAATTGTAATTGGCTATGTGAGGAGGTAGTTAATGCTATCTCAATCCATAGTTTTAAGGACAGGTATGATAAGTATCACTAAGTATAAAATGGAACCGATCAGGAGACGGGAAGATACGAGCTTTGGGTTCTTTCCCGTAAACAAAATTAGGTAATCACAATTAGGTAATCACATATATATATATATATATATATATATATATATATATATATATATATATATATATATATATATATATATATAAAATCTAAAATTAAATTGCTGATTATTTAATTATCTAAGGACGAATAATGTACAACGCAGATAGTGATTACAATGCACCTTTTGCATAAGGTCTCTAGGGAGTGGTTGGGTACAGCTTTGGTACCTGAATATTGCTGTATCATATCTGTTTGCCTTGGAAAACACACACACACACACAAACACACGCACACACACACACACACACACACACACACACACACACACACACACACACACATACAAACAGTTGACTATAAAGAGACAGTAATCGAAAAAATGAAAGACGTTGTGATGGAAAGGGCAAACCCACTCATCAGACAGGCACTTGATAAGGAGAAGACAGTGGTAATCTCAGGCATAAGTGAATCCCACTTGCCAACATGGCAGGGGAGACTTGAAGAAAATAAAGCTAGGGTTGTAGACCTGATTAGAAAGCTTGGAGTAGTATGTGGTCCTGAGGATATTGTAAACATACACCAACTAGGTAAATATTCGAGGGAAGGAAAGCCGAGACCAACAAAAGTAACCTTTGAGAGAGGGGAAGCATGTAGGGAAATATTGTTGAGAAAAAAGTCTAAAAGACCTTCAAGAATGCAAAGAAGTGTTCATTAGACGATACAGAACACAGGAAGAGATGGGAAAGATCAAAAACTTGTTGCAAGAGGCAAGAAGGTTAAATGATGAAAGAAATGAAGAAGAGAAGAAAAATTTTCGTTACAGAATACTTCCAGACAAAGGGGAGATAAAGAAGATAATGACAGAAGATCAGGGGATGGGGCCTCATTAAGATTGTTATACACAAATGCTGATGGATTAGCTGGTAAGGCAGTAGAATTAAAAGATAGGATTCACAACAGTAAGGCAGATATAGTAGCAATTACAGAGACTAAGTTGAGTGAGGACATAAACAGTGTCACAGTTTTTCCTAAGGGCTTCAGAATACTAAGGGTTGAAAGATCTGAGAGGACTGGTGGAGGGATAGCACTGCTCATAAGTGAGAGGATTCAAGTTGAAGAAATAAACTTGGCTATAGAAAGTGAGTTCAGGGAATTTCTTGTTGCTCGCATAAATACTGGGTCAGAGAGCATTATAATAACTGTTGTATACAACCCACCAAGGAACCAAAATAGGCTTGAAATTTATGAGGAAAGTCATATAGGTACTATTGAAGTCATAAACTCAGTTGTTAACATGGCGTGGGAGAAAATATGTAGGATTTTGATTATGGGAGACTTTAATCATAAAGAGATAGATTGGATAAATCTTGACCCACACAGTGGTGAGGACTCATTCGGGGCAAGATTCCTAGATTGCGTACAAGGGAATTTCCTACACCAACATGTAATGGAACCAACAAGAGCCAGGGGTGGGGATGAGCCATCACTACTTGATCTAGTGTTCACAGATAATGTGTTGGATATTGAAAATATTGAGTATGAACCACCAATTGGAAAGAGTGACCACTGTGTGTTGTTGATGGAGTATATCATTGAAGATATTCTTCCTGAGAGTAGAGGCACTGAGGACATGAGGAGGAACTATCCGAAAGGAGATTACATCAAAATGAATGAGCTTTTTGCAGTTATTGACTGGAGAACCTTATTTTACAACAAATCTGTACAAGAAATGTATGACATCTTTTGTGAGAAATATGGGAAGATAGTAGATTGCTGCATACCTGTCACCAAAGTAGGTGTAATTCATGCCAGAGAGAAATGGTTCGATAATGGGTGTAAAAGAGCTAAGGAGTGGAGAGACAAATGCTGGAAAAGGTATAGGAGGAGAAAAAACATACATGCCTGGCAAACCTACAAAAGAGCAAGAAATGACTACCTAAGTAAAAGGAGAGAGGCAGAGAGAGACTATGAGAGGGACATCACCAGGAAGGCTAAAGAAAATCCCAAGCTTTTCCACAGCTTTATCAGAGGAAAACTGAAGGTAAAAGAACAGGTTTTAAGGCTAAAGAGAGCGGATGGAAGCATCACTGAGACGGACGAAGAGATCTGCAAAGAATTGAACAAGGAGTTTCAGTCAGTATTTACAGTAGAAAATACCCCACCCCCTCAGATTGCAGTGATAGAAGCTCAAGGGCCGGTATTAGAGAACATCAACCTTACAGCCACAGAGGTATGCAAAGCGCTGATGGATTTAGATGTTCATAAAGCTACAGGTCCTGATGACATATCCCCTCATGTGCTTAAAAAATGCGCAAACACAATATCAGTGGCACTAAGTATCATATTTAAGGAGTCACTGGAGTCGGGGGAGATTCCAAGATGCTGGAAACAAGCAAATGTGATACCTATCTTCAAAAAGGGAAGGAGGGATACGGCTCTGAACTATAGACCAGTTTCCTTGACCAGCATAGTTTGCAAACTTATGGAGAAACTACTAAGGAAACATATCTCTCTTCACTTGGAATCCTTCAACTTTTTGTCAGTGAGGCAACATGGCTTCAGAGAAGGTAGATCAACAGTAACAAACTTATTAGAATTTTATGATGAGGTAAGCCAAATCTTACAGGAAAGAGAGGGCTGGGCAGATTGCATATTCCTAGACTTCCAGAAAGCGTTTGACGCTGTTCCACATGGGAGACTTATAAGGAAGCTGCACTCAATGGCTAGAATAGATGGAAATGTTTTGGAATGGATAAAAACTTACTTAGAAGGAAGGGAACAGAGGGTTAGAGTAAGACACTCAGTGTCTGAATGGAGAAGAGTTAGTAGTGGAGTTCCACAGGGTTCAGTTTTAGGGCCACTTTTGTTCCTTGTATATGTAAATGACCTACCAGAGTCTGTAAATTCATTCATGAATATGTTTGCAGATGATGCAAAGATTGTGAAGAAAGTAAAAAACGAGAACAATGGTAGAGAACTTCAGGAGGATCTAAATAATCTGCATGAGTGGTCAGAAAAGTGGCTAATGAAATTCAATACCTCAAAATGTAAGGCAATGAGAATGGGTACAAGTGCAAGAAGGCCCAAGCTTGACTACTCAGTGGCTGGAGTACAACTTCAAGAGACAGAAAATGAGAGAGATCTAGGAGTAAACATACTGGCAGATTTGTCTCCAGAAATACATATAAATGGCATAGTAAGGGCAGCATATGCATTCTTATCAAATGTAAGGGTAGCCTTCAGGCACATGGACAAGGAAATGTTCAGAAATATTTATGTAACCTATGTGAGGCCAAAACTCGAATATGCAGCCCCCTTTTGGAATCCGCACTTGAAAAAGCACATAGCTAAGCTTGAAAAAGTTCAAAGACATGCCACGAAACTGGTGCCAGAAATACGCAATCTCAGTTATGATGAGAGGCTGAGGGAATTAGACTTGCCATCACTCCAAGCTAGAAGAGTAAGGGGGGATATGGTGACAGTCTTTAAATTCCTTCATGGTTATGATAGAGTGGATAGGGATCGATATTTCGATATGGCTGGCTCTAGAACTAGAGGTCATAGTTTGAAGCTTCGTAAGAAAACTTCTTTGCAGGATGTAAGGAAATACTTTTTCAGTGTAAGAGTAGTTGATAATTGGAATTCGCTAAGTGAGGAGGTAGTTAATGCTATCTCAATCCATAGTTTTAAGGACAGGTACGATAAGTATCACTAAGTCTAAACTGGAACCGATCAGGAGACGGGAAGATACGAGCTTTGGGCTCTTTCCCGTAAACACAATTAGGCAATCACAATTAGGTAATCACACACACACACAAATCTCAGTTATGATGAGAGGCTGAGGGAATTAGACTTACCATCACTCGAAGCTAGAAGAGTGAGGGGGGATATGGTGACAGTCTTTAAATTCCTTCATGGTTATGATAGAGTGGATAGGGATCGATATTTTGATATGGCTGGCTCTAGAACTAGAGGTCATAGTTTGAAGCTTCGTAAGAAAACTTCTTCGCAGGATGTAAGGAAATACTTTTTCAGTGTAAGAGTAGTTGATAATTGGAATTCGCTAAGCGAGGAGGTAGTTAATGCTATCTCAATCCATAGTTTTAAGGACAGGTATGATAAGTATCACTAAGTATAAAATGTAACCGATCAGGAGACGGGAAGATACGAGCTTTGGGCTCTTTCCCGTAAACACAATTAGGTAATCACAATTAGGTAATCACACAAACATACACACACACACACACACACACACACACACACACACAAGAGAAGAGAGAGAAGCTGCCGTCCAGTTTCTGCCTTGAGGGAAATCTAGAAGAGTTGCCAGACGTGGAGCCATCACACCACATTACCTAATTTTTTGTGTAAACTGGGGAAAGCTCTTAAGCCGTTTTACCTGATCCTGTGGTTCTATATATTGTTAAAATCAGTATCCTTCCCATTTATATTAACTAGTTAGTTAGTTTGATACACGAAAAAATTGAATAATAAAAGAAAAAAAAAATACCAAATACCCACCTGTCAACAGTACTGAGTTAAGTTGCCAAGTAGTACAGCAGTCCTATTTTTTTCATTTTTTTTGCTTTTCTTTTAGCTTTCTCTTTTACTATTTTGTTATTTTGTATATATATTGAGTTAAATGTAAAGTCTAAATCCCGTGATAACATATCTTGGTTAGCAAGTCAGTTTATCAGTTAGGAAGAATATATAACAGAAACAGGTGGGTGCCACCTCGAACACAAATTCGAATTTTCCTTCAGGTTTGACCTTTGTTTTTCTTTTTCTTTTTATACTTAAATTACCATGGTCAAGTTTTTAAGTTAAGATGTGTGTTACCAGAAAGGAGACAAACTGAGTCACTAAATAGCACTTATATGGAGATATAAAAATTCTGTGTGAAGGTAAATTAGAAGTTTTTCTCTTTTTTTTTCCTCTTTCTCGTCTTCTTTCTATATTCTATGAGAGGGAGAACATAAAAATGAAGCCATCTCTGTCCCAAACCTCTCCCACCCATGGGTCGGGAGAAGGGGTAGTCATCAGAGGACTTAAACAGAGAATCAAGAAGTTAGAGGAAATGGTTATAAGCCTTGATGATAAAATTCGGAATATGGATGGAGAAATGAAAGAGAATGAAACACTCAGAGAACAAATAAGATCTTTGGAGGAAGCAAATAAAGCACAAGGGCAGGAGAGAAAGGAACTAGAAAAAAGAATAAAGAAGCTGGAAGGGGAAAAGAGTCAACTAGAATCTAGAATTTCTAAACAAGAAGATAAAAACAAACAGCTAAATGACAACCTAAAGGAATTAGATGTTAGTTCACTGCTCTCTTCTGAGAGAGACGAGATTGCTGCTTGGAATGTTCAGATTAAGGAAAACATTGAACAGTTCAGAAAAGAGTTCCAGGAGCTGAATATGGAAAATGATGCCATGAAAACGTCCTTTGCTGATGCACTAAAGGGGAATGTGGCAGTAAAAGAGGCTGTAAAGGTGGTGGCACTGGAAAACATACAAACAGTTGACTATAAAGAGACAGTAATCGAAAAAATGAAAGACGTTGTGATGGAAAGGGCAAACCCACTCATCAGACAGGCACTTGATAAGGAGAAGACAGTGGTAATCTCAGGCATAAGTGAATCCCAGGAGCCAACATGGCAGGGGAGACTTGAAGAAAATAAAGCTAACGTTGTAGACCTGATAAGAAAGCTTGGAGTAGTATGTGGTCCTGAGGATATTGTAAACATACACCAACTAGGTAAATATTCGAGGGAAGGAAAGCCGAGACCAACAAAAGTAACCTTTGAGAGAGGGGAGACATGTAGGGAAATATTGTTGAGAAAAAAAAGTCTAAAAGACCTTCAAGAATGCAAAGAAGTGTTCATTAGACGATACAGAACACAGGAAGAGATGGGAAAGATCAAAAACTTGTTGCAAGAGGCAAGAAGGTTAAATGATGAAAGAAATGAAGAAGAGAAGAAAAATTTTCGTTACAGAATACTTCCAGACAAAGGGGAGATAAAGAAGATAATGACAGAGGATCAGGGGATGGGGCCTCATTAAGATTGTTATACACAAATGCTGATGGATTAGCTGGTAAGGCAGTAGAATTAAAAGATAGGATTCACAACAGTAAGGCAGATATAGTAGCAATTACAGAGACTAAGTTGAGTGAGGACATAAACAGTGTCACAGTTTTTCCTAAGGGCTTCAGAATACTAAAGGTCGAAAGATCTGAGAGGACTGGTGGAGGGATAGCATTGCTCATAAGTGAGAGGATTCAAGTTGAAGAAATAAACTTGGCTATAGAAAGTGAGTTCAGGGAATTTCTTGTTGCTCGCATAAATACTGGGTCAGAGAGCATTATAATAACTGTTGTATACAACCCACCAAGGAACCAAAATAGGCTTGAAATTTATGAGGAAAGTCATATAGGTACGATTGAAGTCATAAACTCAGTTGTTAACATGGCGTGGGAGAAAAAATGTAGGATTTTGATTATGGGAGACTTTAATCATAAAGAGATAGATTGGATAAATCTTGACCCACACAGTGGTGAGGACTCATTTGGGGCAAGATTCCTAGATTGCGTACAAGGGAATTTCCTACACCAACATGTAATGGAACCAACAAGAGCCAGGGATGGGGATGAGCCATCACTACTTGATCTGGTGTTCACAGATAATGTGTTGGATATTAAAAATATTGAGTATGAACCACCAATTGGAAAGAGTGATCACTGTGTGTTGTTGATGGAGTATATCATTGAAGACATTCTTCCTGAGAGTAGAGGCACTGAGGACATGAGGAGGAACTATCCGAAAGGAGATTACATCAAAATGAATGAGCTTTTTGCAGTTATTGACTGGAGAACCTTATTTTACAACAAATCTGTACAAGAAATGTATGACATCTTTTGTGAGAAATATGGGAAGATAGTAGATTGCTGCATACCTGTCACCAAAGTAGGTGTAATTCATGCCAGAGAGAAATGGTTCGATAATGGGTGTAAAAGAGCTAAGGAGTGGAGAGACAAATGCTGGAAAAGGTATAGGAGGAGAAAAAACATAAATGCCTGGCAAACCTACAAATGAGCAAGAAATGACTACCTAAGTAAAAGGAGAGAGGCAGAGAGAGATTATGAGAGGGACATCACCAGGAAGGCTAAAGAAAATCCCAAGCTTTTCCACAGCTTTATCAGAGGAAAACTGACGGTAAAAGAACAGGTTTTAAGGCTAAAGAGAGCGGATGGAAGCATCACTGAGACGGACGAAGAGATCTGCAAAGAACTGAACAAGGAGTTTCAGTCAGTATTTACAGTAGAAAATACCCCACCCCCTCAGATTGCAGTGATAGAAGCTCAAGGGCCGGTATTAGAGAACATCAACCTTACAGCCACAGAGGTATGCAAAGCGCTGATGGATTTAGATGTTCATAAAGCTACAGGTCCTGATGACATATCCCCTCATATGCTTAAAAAATGCGCAAACACAATATCAGTGGCACTAAGTATCATATTTAAGGAGTCACTGGAGTCGGGGGAGATTCCAAGATGCTGGAAACAAGCAAATGTGATACCTATCTTCAAAAAGGGAAGGAGGGATACGGCTCTGAACTATAGACCAGTTTCCTTGACCAGCATAGTTTGCAAACTTATGGAGAAACTACTAAGGAAACATATCTCTCTTCACTTGGAATCCTTCAACTTTTTGTCAGTGAGGCAACATGGCTTCAGAGAAGGTAGATCAACAGTAACAAACTTATTAGAATTTTATGATGAGGTAAGCCAAATCTTACAGGAAAGAGAGGGCTGGGCAGATTGCATATTCCTAGACTTCCAGAAAGCGTTTGACACTGTTCCACATGGGAGACTTATTAGGAAGCTGCAATCAATGGCTAGAATAGGTGGAAATGTCTTGGAATGGATAAAAACTTACTTAGAAGGAAGGGAACAGAGGGTTAGATTAAGACACTCAGTGTCTGAATGGAGAAGAGTTAGTAGTGGAGTTCCACAGGGTTCAGTTTTAGGGCCACTTTTGTTCCTTGTATATGTAAATGACCTACCAGAGTCTGTAAATTCATTCATGAATATGTTTGCAGATGATGCAAAGATTGTGAAGAAAGTAAAAAACGAGAACAATGGTAGAGAACTTCAGGAGGATCTAAATAATCTGCATGAGTGGTCAGAAAAGTGGCTAATGAAATTCAATACCTAAAAATGTAAGGTAATGAGAATGGGTACAAGTGCAAGAAGGCCCAAGCTTGACTACTCGGTGGCTGGAGTACAACTTCAAGAGACAGAAAATGAGAGAGATCTAGGAGTAAACATACTGGCAGATTTGTCTCCAGAAATACATATAAATGGTGTAGTAAGGGCAGCATATGCATTCTTATCAAATGTAAGGGTAGCCTTCAGGCACATGGACAAGGAAATGTTCAGAAATATTTATGTAACCTATGTGAGGCCAAAACTCGAATATGCAGCCCCCTTTTGGAATCCGCACTTGAAAAAGCACATAGCTAAGCTTGAAAAAGTTCAAAGACATGCCACGAAACTGGTGCCAGAAATACGCAATCTTGGTTATGATGAGAGGCTGAGGGAATTAGACTTGCCATCACTCGAAGCTAGAAGAGTAAGGGGGGATATGGTGACAGTCTTTAAATTCCTTCATGGTTATGATAGAGTGGATAGGGATCGATATTTCGATATGGCTGGCTCTAGAACTAGAGGTCATAGTTTGAAGCTTCGTA
>JAXCGZ010004000.1:95000-100000 GCA_037179515.1 Halocaridina rubra
AGTCCTTTCTGTTTCTCCCTATGCTTTTCCATCATTTGTCTCAAGGCAAATATGGCATCCACTGTCCCTCTTCCAGGCATGAAGCCAAACTGTTCATATATATATATATATATATATATATATATATATATATATATATATATATATATATATATATATATATATATATATATATATATATATATATATATATATATATATATATATATATATATATATATATATATATATATATATATATATATATATGTATATATATATATATATATATATATATATATATATATATATATATATATATATATATATATATATATATATATATATATATATATATATATATATTTATGTAAATGACTACGTAAGGATTTTGAAAGTAATTTTGAGATCCTTCGTAACTTTCAAGTTTATTACTTATCTTCAGATTCCTCTGGAGATAAGTAATAAATGTGAAAGTATTAAGGAGTTCTCTTCATTATTTCTATTGCCTTACTTTGGCATTTCTCAACAGGTGCACCCAGGCGCACTGCTGCTTCCTGAAAGTTAGCTGGTAATTTATGATTTTTTATATATATAAAAAATATGTATTTAAAAATATAGACTACGGATAGGCACGTGGCTCCCATGTCTGAGTCAAGTCTCTGTCGTTTGATATTGTAAACTGGATGATCATTTCCTTAATCTTTAAAAAGGAATGGTTAATTCTTTCCCTTTTCCCTTCCTCAAGGGATTTAAATTGGTCATTATCTCTTTCTCTATTTCATTCTTTCAGCCACACAGTCAGCTTCTAGCTCTGATGGCGAGACGTAATCTCCTCTGCTAAGCCTTACAGCTTAGCTTTGCCAAGGATAACCTCCATCGCTGCCTACTGCAAAGAAGGATTGTTTTTGCTTCAACTCCCACAGCTCATCCGAAAATCAGGAGACACCACCTCTTCTGATAGACCCTATCTATCAGGAGACAAACTCTAACTCTAACCCTTCCACTTACTAACCCCGGCCTGTCTGTGGATATGCGGTGGGCTTTGTGGTCTTAAAATTCCACCTGAAGCAACCAGGTTCATTGCCCTACCTATTGCAGTCTATTGCAAGGTGGAGTAGGAACTGTTAGGGAAAATTTGCTTAGCAAGGGCGCCTTCCATAGGCCACTTCTGATAGGAAATAACCTTCAGTTCCCTTTGGTCCATCCCCCTTCAACTCCCTCCCCTCCCCAGTAGAGGGTTTTGTGACTACTAGAGTGAAAGGTGGACTCCACCTTTCAATTCTCTGGGGCACTTCCTTCTGCTGGTAAAACGTCTGCTCTAGGAGTGGACTAGCTACGAAAAGGATAGGTAGGGCCTCATCCTCCCCCTTTGCTCTCCCCACCAACCATTAACTTATTAACATATAAAACCATTAACTAAACCATCTAACTTCATCAAATAGATGGAAAGTATATGCGACATGGATCGCAAACGCCAATTGAGCCCTCCAGCAGTCGAGGAAGAAAACCCCAGCGAAGGTTGGACCACTGTAGTTCGGGAGAGGCAGAACAACCAAAGCTCACCGAGGGACAAACACATGCCCCAAAATCCAATCACGAGAACGCTCACACTGCACATAGCTTTCAACAAATTCAAGATCCTGAGCGAGGACCCAACAGCAAGTTATCAGGCTGTAAAGTTACTGGAACAAATGAATCCAGGCATCAACATAACTGCACGACCCAACCTACAAGGACAATGGATCCTCACACCAAAGGACAAAGAGGTCTGCAAATACCTGCAAACGTCTCGTCATTTCTTCATGCAGGAGGTAATTCCTGGAGAATATACCTACAAGGGAGTATTATGCAACTACCCCATGGTTATAGTGATGGCTCCACTTCTAGCTCTTCAATACATTGTGTAAGCGACACGTCAAACCAGCAAGACTGGACAACCAACACCAAGTATAGTAGTCATTTTCAAGGACCGTGTTCCCACCAAAGTAAATCTAGGCACCAAACCCTTCATCAAGGAACCGCTGGGAAGTTGCAACTGCCAGAATATCTGACATCACAAAGCCCAATGCGCCCTTCCAGAAGTCTGTGCTGTTTGCAGTGGCAGACATAGCATGGAGAAGTGTGTCCAGGCCCACAAGGAGGGCAAACCCACCACAGCAAAGTGCCCAAACTGCAAGGGGAACCATCACGCATGGAACTCCAAGTGCCCCATGAGATTAAATTGCATACCAACAACAACTCACCCCAAAACCACCTCTCAACCTTCCAGGACTACTCAATCAACCAATCAACCACCCAGAACCACTATGACAAACCTAGTTCCCAGCCAAGTCATAGCACCTGTGGTAGAAAACAGGCTCAAACCTCAGAGAACCCCTCGTTCTCTGAGGAGAAGACTGAACCTGGACATACCTTAGATCAAACAACCTGCCCAGAAAACTCCAAGGGCTCCACAAACCCCCAAACCTTCGCACCAAGTTTCTCGGACAACACCACCAGTAGAGTCAAATGCCATCACAATAACGGAGGACAAACTAAGAACACTGCTCCAAGGAATTGCCAACCAACTAGCAGAAGTGTTAAATGTTCAGCTGGAACAAAGCTCAATCAGCCGAGCACTGGACAAACTCATTTTCCGGGCAAGAGCCCACACCCCCAAACCGGTAGCCAGGGCCTCAGTTTATCCTGCCCAGGCCTGCCCAGCACCTCAAGAGTTACCCACTCTGGTCGAGAATGGACCAACAGCTCAAACAGAGGCTATCCCATCTCCTCAACCTGCAGCACAAAGAACAACTCACGACAACCTTCCCAAGGTCATGTGGCCACCAGCCAAACCCCCCCTCCCTGATGTCCAGCACCACTCAGAAACCCCGGTCCTTCCATTCTGAGATCCCCGCTTCGCCAGGAGGGAGCAGGAGCAGACTACTCCAGAGCTCTACAGCAAAGTTTTGACTCCATAACAATTCTGCAGTGGAATGTTTGTAGGATTAGATCCAAGTATGCCTTCTGCAATCAGCAGCCAAGGAAGGTGATTTTGACACCATCCTTCTACAAGAAACGCTCTTCAAAGGACAAAAAGAACTCAATTTCTGAGGATACAAAGCCTTCACAATACCAGCAGACAACCACACCAACAGAGGAATAATAACTCTGGTTAAAAATTGCATCCCAGCCTCCAGCATCAACCCTCCAGACTGCGGTGACAATGTGGAGATCCAGGCTGTAAAATACAGCTCCTAAATCAAAAGTTAACAATATACAACATCTACTAGCAAATCACAGGCCTCTTAGAGGTTGGAGAGCTTTTTGCAACCACTGCTGAAGAGCCATCTTTTCATAGGTGGCGATTTCAATGCCCATCACAAAATCCTAAATTCAACAAGGCCAAACAATGATGACGGCAAACACATTGCTTATATTCTGGATGAATTCCCCAATATCCATCTTATAAATACTTGGGTCCCAACATATGTATGAGGAGGAAGACTAGACCTGTCTTTCATAACTTCCTCCCTCACTCCCTACATCAACTGGAGCCACTCAGATAAGCATCCAACTGCCTAAACTTCCACCAATTCCACCTCCCCCACCCAAATGAAATCAAAATATGGCAAATTGGAAAAAAAAATCCAGCAATCCTTAACACAGTACATTCAAACTACACTGCACTTGAAGGCATCAACATTTTAGCACAAGACCCCATCTCCACCTTCCACAAAGCAGCCGATGAATCCATACCTAAAAATAAACCCCTAAAAGGGAATACCAAGATTCATGGTACTACTGCCAGGAAGTAAAAGAGGCCAATCAAAGACTATATATGGTCAGGAAGTTATATAGGAAACAACCCACAGATGACAATAGAACAGTGCTTTTGGAAGTGGTCACAGTCACCCACAACACTGTCTCAAAAATCAGAACCGACAGATGGCTGGAATGGTGTGCCAAGCTAAATCAGCACACCAACCTCACCGAGCTATGGCAAATGCTCAAAAGTGTATCCGGGAAAAAGTCAACCAAAGCACCCACATATCCAAAACCTAAGGAGGAATCTGAAACACCTTTACCAACCATTCAGCAACTTCCACCAAGCACAAAAAGGATTCAAAATGACCTAAAACAACAAAGATGGTATACATAATCATGCCTGCAACCAAAAGGATGATGCAGGCACACCATTCATCACTCAGGAACTCAGAAACACTAAACATAAAGGAAAAGACACAGCCAATGGATCAGATGGCATCACCTACACAACAATCAACAACATGGGTACTTCAGGTGAAGCTGCCTACCTCCATCTGACAAACACCACTTACAAATTAAGGGTTTGGCCAAAAATTGGGAGTCAACAGGACAATCAACCTATCCCAAAACCCAAAGACCCAAAGACCCAACGAATCCACGATCCATATCTCTACTGAGCTGATTAGAAAAAACAGCCGAGAAAATGGTGTTCAAGAGAATACAATTCAAAATTTGCCCCTTACACCCACACATGTATGCCTACAGAGATAATGTAGGCACCACACAGTGTATTATGGATGTCCTCAGCTGCATAAACAACAAGGCTGCAGTTGTAGTATTCTGAGATCTTGAGAAGGCTTTTGAACTGGTCAACTCAGTAGCCATTCTGAGCTCCCTAGCAAACAAGGGAGTTAAGGGACATCTACTCAGTTGGGTCTCAAACCATGTCAGAAATAGAGAGGCTAGAGTAGAATTCCAGAGACAACTATCAAAATATAAGAAACTAGAAAATGGTACCCCACGAGGAGGCATTCTCAGTCCACTGCTTTTCAGTGTGCTAATGGTGAACTTCTTTCAAATACAAGTACCTCAAGGAGTAGACATCTTCATCTATGCCGACGATGTGATCTTCATCAGCAAAGGAGGCAAGAGACTAGCCATCTGAAAAGTAAGGAGCTGGGACTTAAAATTAATGGTAATAAAACAAAAGCTATGGCCATAAAAACTCCAGTACTACTAGCCCCACTCTTCCTAGCCAATGAAAATATCGG
>JAXCGZ010004001.1:0-47500 GCA_037179515.1 Halocaridina rubra
GAGAGAGAGAGAGAGAGAGAGAGAGAGAGAGAGAGAGAGAGAGAGAGAGAGAGAGCTTTCCGCAATCCTAAGATTTGAGAGAGAGAGAGAGAGAGAGAGAGAGAGAGGAGAGATGAGAGAGAGAGAGAGAGGAGAGAGAGGAGAGAGAGAGAGAGAGAGAGCTTTCCGCAATCCTAAGATTTGAGAGAGAGAGAGAGAGAGGAGAGAGAGAGAGAGAGACGAGAGAGAGAGATGAGAGAGAGAGAGAGAGAGAGAGAGAGAGAGATTTCCGCAATCCTAAGATTGAGAGAGAGAGAGAGAGAGAGAGAGAGAGGAGAGAGAGAGAGGAGAGAGAGAGAGAGAGAGAGAGAGAGAGAGAAACTTCTTAACTCAGCCAAGACCCCAATCCCTTCTAAACCAATACCTTGACCCCTCCCCACCTGCAGCCGTATGAAAATCTTGAGGATAATCATTATTATTACAGCATATATCAGCTTTAATACATGAATTCTGTTATTACTCCATGCAAATCATTATCCTCATGCTAATTATCTTACCAGTAACAGTAGAAAACTGGCCCATAGTGGAACCGCTGCAAGACAGTTACCTTGGTCAAGCAAAATAGGTTCCGGTAAGTGAAAAAGCACTTCCATTTTTTAGGAGGAGAAGATCTTCAAAAAGAAAAGCAACTAAGAACCACTTGGAAGACGACATGGTAGTAGGATATTACACATCCTGGCTCCAACATATAAGAGGTCCATATTTCAACTTTCCATGATAACATCGCTCGTTTCCTTCTCCAGAGAAAGTTGAAAATAAGAATGAAAACTTAATCGCATTCCTCTTGTAGAGACCCCTGTTCAAATCGGTCTGCCAAGTCGATAATCCATTATGTTAATGGGTTTTATAGTAGAGCTGTTTTTTTTTGTCATTTCGAACATAGATAAGTTCATGCTTATGTTAAAAAACATAGGCTAATAACCAGCCAGTTTTTACTTGTAAAATTTCTATCGTATTATATTCCTGCTGTCAGTCCAAAAGGATTTGTCGTTTTAAAATTGAATACCCCTTTTACAAATATTAAAAACGATTGATTTTGGACCTATGATCAGAGAAGGCATCGTATCCATAGCCCTATTTTTGTGGCATACCCTTATTAAAAAAAAAATAGAAAAACGGTCTATTAAACTTGAGATTGGGTGGGCTATGCTACTAATACATTAAAATCTTATTATAAAATATTGCGTCTAGCAAGCAATTTTTTAAACAACTCCAATGAAATAATAACTCTTGGTCACGTCTGTCAACGATCTACACAAGACTTTTGATTGAATACTTGAGACAAATCCGTAACTTGAAAAATTAATATTAAAAATATTTTCAGAAGACATACTAACAAAGCATGAAAAAGATAGACCAGAATAAACAATATACAGGATGTTTTAAATACAGTAATTTGATTTCATTTTTCTCTCTTATATGAGCTGTAAATATCGCAGAAACTAAATTGTCTAGGCAAATGAAACTGAACAAGTGCGGTAGTGATTCTCTGCTTGAGTTCCTCTACATTTGCTGGAGAAGGGGGGGGGGGGGCTCAGATGAGTCCCTATACATAGCCAAGAGAAATAAAATCGCAAGGTGTCAGGTAAGGTGAACGTGGCAGCCATATTAGCAGCACATGGATTTCGTCACCAACATGCCCGATTGGCGGCTATTCACTGAGATAAAACCGTACATTGAGCTTTCAGTGAGATAGGACCCCGTCCTACTGAAAAATGGTCTTCTAGGGCATCGGAAAGGAAATCTTCTATTAGACCACCATTTCTCAAATGGTGTAGTCTGAAAGGTATCCAGGTGAGCCCCTATATAACGTAGGAGTAATTATTGAATTATTTTTATATTTAAAAATCTGTATCCTTAAAATTCTGGAGTCACAAAGCACGTGGTTTCCATGTCTGAGTCATTTGATATTTTAAAGTGGATACTAAATTCTTTCATCTTTAAGATTGAATGTATAATCCTTTCCCTTTTCTCTTTTCAAGGGATATAAATCAGTCATTATCGCCCTTTTTAAACAGATTCTTTATAAATCCCTATAACTGAAAATTGTCCTGCTAATCTTTGGGAATCCTAAACCAGAAATGACAACCATAAGAGGAAATTTTCTTTTTTAAGTTTTCTGGTAATATCTTTCCCCTCATGAACGACTCTTCTATACATCCGATGTATTCTTCTCATGCTTTGTAAAAGTTCTTAATTAGATTAAAGCTATTTATATTCATATAGTTATGAATAAACGAGAAACAACAATAATTTTATGCTTTAGTACTGATATTTTATTTTTTCATATGAAATGTGTTAACAAAAGTATTTTCTATTTTTTTTTATTAGTGCTTTGAGTAAAATGCCAGATTTATTTCTTACTGCAGTTAATATTGCAATATTTATTCTTTGGTGAAAGTAAACTTTTCATATGACTCTTGTTTATATACAATGAAACACATTTAAATAAAATTCATAAATCAACCATTTTTCTTTAATTAAATTATTCATATAATATGTATATCCACTATATAGAAGCACATACAAATATAAGCTCATATATAGGTATTGCATAAGTATATATGTATCAGCATATATGTGTGTATGGAGAGATAAAGAATTTGCTTCGTCAAAGGGTTGTGTGAATTTTTGTTTATTCTGTGGCCAAAGGCTACTTTTCATATGACACTTGTTTATGTACAATGAAAAACGTTTAAAGAAATAAAATTATGGAGATTTAAACCATTTCATTTATCAACAATTTGTTATCAAAATATTATTCATGTAAGAAATATATTCAGTATATTAAACTTCTTCATTATTTTCCTATTTTCAAATTAAATTACTAATTTTTCTTATTAAGATTTAAAGTGCGCCTCAAAGTTTTAGTTATTCTACTGTGCACTCTTAAATAGAAATGTTTGAGTCACACTGCAATAGACAGTTCTGAGGCTTTTGAAGATAAACATATCCGGTCGCATTTCACTCAATGAAAAATTGGCCAAGGAGATGTTTGGAGATAGCTCAGAATACAATTCACTTGGTGAGTCCCTCTCGTGCTCAGCTGTAGTATGGTGATTTTCTTCGCCCCAACTGCGAGCATTATGCTTATTGATTTTGCCATTCAAATAAAATGTGGTTTCATCCCTGAAAACAAGACATTCAGTGAACAGTGTGCGTGTGTATACACACACACACAATCAAATGTAAGGGTAGCCTTCAGGCACATGGACAAGGAAATGTTCAGAAATATTTATGTAACCTATGTGAGGCCAAAACTCGAATATGTAGCCCCCTTTTGGAATCCGCACTTGAAAAAGCACATAGCTAAGCTTGAAAAAGTTCAAAGACATGCCACGAAACTGGTGCCAGAAATACGCAATCTCAGTTATGATGAAGGGCTGAGGGAATTAGACTTACCATCACTCGAAGCTAGAAGAGTGAGGGGGGATATTGTGACAGTCTTTAAATTCCTTCATGGTTATGATAGAGTGAATAGGGATCGATATTTTGATATGGCTGGCTCTAGAACTAGAAGTCATAGTTTGAAGCTTCGTAAGAAAACTTCTTTGCAGGATGTAAGGAAATACTTTTTCAGTGTAAGAGTAGTTGATAATTGGAATTCGCTAAGCGAGGAGGTAGTTAATGCTGTCTCAATCCATAGTTTTAAGGACAGGTATGATAAGTATCACTACGTATAAAATGGAACCGATGAGGAGACGGGAAGATACGAGCTTTGAGCTTTTTCCCGTAAACACAATTAGGTAATCACAATTAGGTCATCACACACACACAATATATTGTTGAGAAATAAAGTCTAAATGACCTTCAAGAATCCAAAGAAGTGTTCATTAGACAATACAGAACACAGGAAGAGATGGGAAAGATCAAAAACTTGTTGCAAGAGGCAAGAAGGCTAAATGAGGAAAGAAATGAAGATGAGAAGAAAAATTTTCATTTTAGAGTTCTTCCAGACAAAGGGGAGATAAAGAAGATAATGACCGAAGATCAGGGGATGGGGTCTCATTAAGATTGTTATACACAAATGCTGATGGATTAGCTGGTAAGGCAGTAGAATTAAAAGACTGGATTCACAACAGTAAGGCAGATATAGTAGCAGTTACAGAGACTAAGTTGAGTGAGGACATTAACAGTTTCACAGTTTTTCCTAAGGGCTTCAGAATATTAAGGGTTGAATGATCTGAGAGGACTGGTGGAGGGATAGCACTGCTCATAAGTGAAAGGATTCAAGTTGAAGAAATAAACTTGGCTATAGAAAGTGAGTTTAAGGAATATCTTGTTGCTCGCATAAATACTGGGACAGAGAGCATTATAATACCTGTTGTATACAACCCACCAAGGAACCAGAATAGGTTAGAAGTTTATGAGGAAAGTCATATAGATACTATTGAAGTCATAAACTCAGTTGTTAACATGGCACGGGAGAGAAAATGTAGGATTTTGATTATGGGAGATTTTAATCATAAAGAGATAGATTGGAAAAATTTTGACCCAGACAGTGGTGAGAACTCATTCGGGGCAAGCTCCTAGATTGCGTACAAGGGAATTTCCTACACCATCATGTAATGGAACCAACGAGGGCCAGGGGTGGGGATGAGCCATCACTACTTGATCTAGTATTCACAGATAATGTGCTGGATATTGAAAAAAATTAGTCTGAACCACCAATTGGAAAGAGTGACCACTGTGTGTTGTTGATGGAGTATTTCATTGAAGATATTCTACCTGAGAGTAGAGGCACTGAGGACATGAGGAGGAACTATCCGAAAGGAGATTACATCAAAATGAATGAGTTTTTTGCAGTTATTGATTGGAGAACCTTATTTTACAACAAATCTGTACAAAAATGTATGACATCTTTTGTGAGAAATATGGGAAGATAGTAGATTGCTGCATACCTTTCGCCAAAGTAGGTGTAATTCATGCCAGAGAGAAATGGTTCGATAGTGAGTGTAAAAGAGCTAAGGAGTGGAGAGACAAATGCTGGAAAAGGTATAGGAGGAGAAAAAACATAAATGCCTGGCAAACCTACAAAAGAGCAAGAAATGACTACCTAAGTAAAAGAAGAGAGGCAGAGAGAGACTATGAGAGGGACATCAGGAAGGCTAAAGAAAATCCCAAGCTTTTCCACAGCTTTATCAGAGGAAAACTGAAGGTAAAAGAACAGGTTTTAAGGCTTAAGAGAGCGGATGGAAGCATCACTGAGATGGATGAAGAGATCTGCAAAGAATTGAACAAGGAGTTTCGGTCAGTATTTACAGTAGAAAATACCCCACCCCCTCAGATTGCCGAGATAGAAGCTCAAGGGCCGGTATTAGAGAACATCAGCCACATCCACACAGGTATGAAAAGCGCTGATGGAGTTAGATGTTCATAAAGCTACAGGTCCTGATGATATATCCCCTCATGTACTTAAAAAATGCGCAAACTCAATATCAGTGGCACTAAGTATCATATTTAAAAAGTCACTGGAGTCAGGGGAGATTCCAAGATGCTGGAAACAAGCAAACGTGATACCTATCTTCAAAAAGGGAAGGAGGGATTCGGCTCTGAACTATAGACCAGTTTCCTTGACCAGTATATTTGCAAAGTTATGGAGAAACTACTAAGGAAACATATCTCTCTTAACTTGGAATCTTTCAACTTTTTTTCATTGAGGCAACATGGCTTCAGAGAAGGTAGATCAACAGTAACAAACTTATTAGAATTTTATGATGAGGTTAGCCGAATCTTATAGGAAAGAGATGGCTGGGCAGATTGCATATTCCTAGATTTCCAGAAAGCGTTTGACACTGCTCCACATGAAAGACTTATTAGGAAGCTGCAAGCAATGGCTAGAAAAGGTGAAAATGTCTTGAAATGGATAAAAACTTACTTAGAAGGAAGGGAACAGAGGTTAGAGTAAGACACTCAGTGTCTGAATGGAGAAGAATTAGTAGTGGAGTTCCACAGGGTTCAGTTTTAGGGCCACTTTTGTTCCTTGTATATGTAAAGGACCTACCAGAGTCTGTAAATTCATTCATGAATATATTTGCAGATGATGCAAAGACTGTGAAGAAAGTAGGATACGAGAACAATGGTAGAGAACTTCAGGAAGATCTAAATAGTCTGCACGAGTGGTCAGAAAAGTGGCTAATGAAATTCAGTACTTCAAAATGTAAGGTAATGAGCATGGGTACAAGTGCAAGAAGGCCCAAGCTTGACTACTCGGTGGCTGGAGTACAACTTCAAGAGACAGAAAATGAGAGAGATCTAGGAGTAAACATACTGGCAGATTTGTCTCCAGAAATACATATAAATGGCATAGTAAGGGCAGCATATGCATTCTTAAATGTAAGGGTAGCCTTCAGGCACATGGATAAGGAAATGTTCAAAAATATTTATGTAACCTATGTGAGGCCAAAACTCGAATATGTAGCCCTCATTTGGAATCCGCACTTGAAAAAGCACATAGCTAAGCTTGAAAAAGTTCAAAGCTATGCCACGAAACTGGTGCCAGAAATACGTAATCTCAGTTATGATGAGAGGCTGAGGGAATTAAACATACCATCACCCGAAGCTAGAAGATTAAGGGGGGATATGGTGGCAGTCTTTAAATTCCTTCATGGTTATGATAGAGTGAATAGGGTTCAATATTTTGATATGGCAGGCTCTAGAACTAGAGGTCATAGTTTGAGGCTTCGTAAGAAAACTTCTTTGCAGGATGTAAGGAAATACTTTTTCAGTGTAAGAGTAGTTGATAATTGGAATTTGCTAAGCGAGGAGGTAGTTAATGCTATCTCAATCCATAGTTTTAAGGACAGGTATGATAAGTACCACTAAGTGTAAAATGGAACCGATGAGGAGACGGGAAGATACGAGCTTTGGGCTCTTTCCCGTAAACACAATTAGGTAATCACAATTAGGTAATCACACACACACACACACACACACACACACACACACACACACACACATATATATATATATATATATATATATATATATATATATATATATATATATATATATATATATATATTATTTATTTATTTATATATACTATATATATATATATATATATATATATATATATATATATATATATATATATATATATATATATATATATATATATATATATATATATATATATATATATATATATATTGTGCGGTAGGTGGATTCTCTCTAAGTGCTAATTGGCCTCTGCCTGCCTCCAATACTCACCATTTCATAATCTCTTTGTCAACAGTTTCTCCTTTCTCTCTTGGAATTACGTGGATTCTATCTGCAATGAGGTGATGAGCTGCCTTTGCCTCCCAGCCTCCCATATTCTTAATTTTTATTCCTGAAACTATAATGTGTCTCCATTATATACTGAAATAGGCTAGATTCTATCGAAGAATGGTGTTGAGCAGCCTTTGAGTCCAAGCTCACTCTTTGCAACTTCCTAACTAACTAGGAATTGGGTGGGTTTAATCTAAGTGAAGGGCTAAGTAGCCTCTACTTCCCATAGCTCTCTCTCTCTCTCTCTCTCTCTCTCTCTCTATATATATATATATATATATATATATATATATATATATATATATATATATATATATATATATATATATATATATATATATATATATATATATATATATATATATATATATATATAACATATTTTGCCCCTGGCTGGGGTTGGAACCTATGACACATAATAACTGTGTCAAAGCGCTAACAAACACCACTGAAAGTCAAAAAGAAGAAGCTAACTTCTCAACTAACTGTTAAAATGCATTTTTCTGAATACTTTTAGTTCAGATTATAGCTTCTTCCCAACCTCACTCGTGGCTTCATTTTCGTATTTAATTCAAATTCCATGATATATAGGCATCAACAACAATCAAATAAACACGCTAACATATGTGAAAACATGAAACATATTTTGCCCCTGCCAGGGATTCGAACTTAAGACACCTAATTTTTGTGTCAAGGCTTTACCAACTACACCACTGTAGGTCTAAAAGAAGACGTTAACCTCTCAACTAACTAAATGCTGGAGAATAACGCCATAGGCCAACCTATTACATGGTAAATTAGTATTTAACGCTTTCTCGCACTAAGCAAATTACATACATCAACTATTCTACTACTAAATGGTACTTCTATGCGAATTACAAAAAAGTGTTCTTACGAAATTTTTATCTACCACCTCTAATTATATAGCCACCCACATCAAAGTATCACTCTCTATCAACTATGTCAAAACCATAGAGGAACTGAAATACTGTTATCCTATCTCC
This sequence comes from Halocaridina rubra, assembly GCA_037179515.1. Taxonomy (NCBI): domain Eukaryota; kingdom Metazoa; phylum Arthropoda; class Malacostraca; order Decapoda; family Atyidae; genus Halocaridina; species Halocaridina rubra. Next base: position 8,316 of record JAXCGZ010004001.1, read on the forward strand.
CCTCTTTCTTCTAGCTTCTAGCAGTGCTAAGTCTAACCCCATCTGCCTCTCCCCATAATTGAAATTACGTATCTCTGTCACCAGCTTCATAGCATGTCTTTGAATTTTCTCCAGTAGGTTTTCATGTTTTTTCTTCCAAGTGCGGATTCTAGAATGGTGCAGCATATTCAAATATAGGCCTCACATTATGCATATAAACATTTCTGGATAATTCTCTGTCGGTGTACCTGATGGCAACCCTTAGACTTGCTAAGAAAGCATATGCTACCATTACAATGCCATTCATTTACATTTCTTGAAACAACTCTGCCAGATATCCATCCATAAATCTGTTTTCTTTGAAGATCCTTCCATGTTATTGATTACTCAAAAATTGGCCTTTTTGCACTCTTGCCCATTCCAAATGGCAATTTGTCTGACCACTCTTGTAGATTCTTTATGTCCTCCTGAAATTATCTACTCCTAATTTTTACTTGTACTCTCATTGCAATCATTGCAAATATAATAGAAATGCCTTTACAAGCAACGACTGATCTATTATACATACAAGGAACAGAAGTGGCCCTAAAACTATCCCTGTGGTACTCCACTGCTAATATCTTTCCAGTCAGCCACTTCATGATAAATCTTGACCATCTCCTTTCTTCCTTCTATATAATATATTATCCACTCCAAGATATATCCGTCTATTCTTATCAATACTTTCAACTTCTTAATGAATCTTCAACATGTTACTGTATTAAATGCATTCTGAAAATCTAAGAACATGCACTCTGCCCAGCCCTCTCTTTTAAGATGAGGCCTACCTTATCATAAAGCTCCAGAAAGTTAGTTAGCAAAGACCTGCTTTCTCTAATGCCAAGTTGTTTCATTGACAAGATGTTAAAGGACTTCAAGTGAAGAGAATTGTGTTCTCAGTAGTTTCTTGATTACTTTGCAAACTATGCTAGTCAGTGAAACAGACTTGTTATTTAGAGCTATGTTTCTGGTCCCATTTTTGATGATAAGTACTCAGTTTGCTTGTTTCCAACATCTTCAGAATCTCCCTATATTTCATCAACTTTTAGAATATGATGCAAAGTGCTAAAAATTTTGGTTCAGTACATGTTTTAGATACATACATGGATCTATCATCAGGGTTCACAAGTTTATTAGCCTCTACTTCCATCAATGCTTTGGATACCTCTGTAATTGAAAAGACGATGTTCTGTAAGACCATCCCTTGTTCTTTCATATTTGCAGTACAACGGAGAGGGGAGTATTCTAATCTGTGAATACCGACTGGGAAGCCTTATTCAAATCTTTGCAGATCTCTTAATCTGTCTCAGTAATGCTTTCGTCTGTCTCTTCCAACTGTAAACCGTCTTCATTGAACTTTAAATATTCTATGACAAAGCTTTGGGAAACTTTGGTCTTTTCTATAGCTCTTCTTGTAATCTCTCTCTCTCTCTCTCTCTCTCTCTCTCTCTCTCTCTCTCTCTCTCTCTCTCTCTCTCTCTCTCTCTCTCTCTCTCTCTCTCTCTATATATATATATATATATATATATATATATATATATATATATATATATATATATATATATATATGAATGGATATAGCTACGTAAGGAAATTGATTTTTTTTTTTTTTTAGATTCTTTGTACCTTGTACTTTCAAATGTTTTACTAAGGATCTCAAAAATTCTCTCAATTTCCTTACGTAGTCATATCCATTCACATTTACAAAACTCACATGTGTCTCGTGAAATAGCATCATATATATATATATATATATATATATATATATATATATATATATATATATATATATACTCTTATTATTTATGGATTCGTTATTAAAAGTTCAGTAGAGGAACGGATGCAGACTTAGTTCATACTCAGAAACATCCTAGATTAACTCTTCATGATGGCTCAGTCAGTTTAGCTTATCCAAAGTCTAATTCGGGGATAAAAAAGAAAGGCTAGTGGTGTCAGGTGTAATATATTTTGTTTACTCAAAGGTTCCATTAGTACTCCACTGACTGTTTCGTTATGAAATGAATAATTTAGTATTTTTAAGAGCTAGGATTCGATAAGGGCAAAACTAACCTTCCAACAGTTTTCTTGGAAGGAAGGATATAATAATAATAATAATAATAATAATAATAATAATAATAATAATAATAATAATAATAATAATAATAATAATAATAATGCGTTTGTTTCTCCACATTACCTGTAATATGTCATTATAGGGTGATGTGATTGCTTTTACATCACGGACTCCCTTTTCTACTAAGGGTAGAATGGTGCCTTCTTGCGAAGAATTTTGATTTTAGCAAGTGTGATCTGTACCCTCGGTGCCTGCCTTTGATACCCTCAGATCGTGGCGGGCCACAAACTCTCGACCTGACCCCCCAAAGTCGCAGACGCTACTACAGTGTCCCCCCCAAAAAAAAATCCACTCTTAAGTAGGATTTTCAGCCTGTCAGAGAGATCTACCCGACAGCTGACCCTGGAGAAAGTGTGGCTGGTGAATTAAGACTGGATGCCACATTCCTATTGTCCCCCTATAATGGGGGCTCAACACAGATTTCTAACAGAATTTATACAGGTGTGTATTTACTTATCTTCCTTATGTATTGTAGACCTGGGTAGAGTTACCTTCATTTCTGATCGACTGTATATATATATATATATATATATATATATATATATATATATATATATATATATATATATATATATATATATATATATATATAGTAGTCACCGTGCCTCAAGCGGTAGCGTCCGCGACTTTGAGGCGTCAGGTCGAGGGTTCGCGCCCCGTCACGGTTGAGGTTAGCAAGGGCATGCACTCAGGATAACGATTACATCTGCCAAAACAAGTCCTTCTCATAAAGGCAACCGTCCTAGCCCTTGGTAGAAAAGTGAGCCCGTGACGTAAAACCGGAACGAACATATATATATATATATATATATATATATATATATATATATATATATATATATATATATATATATATATATATATATATATATATATATATATATATATATATATATATATATATATATATATATATATATAATTTTAGGTTCAGGTGATATTCAGTTTTGCCTCATACACCTCTTCCCCCTACTCAAGGTCAATATATGAAGATAGATAATGTAATCGCCTCTATCCCCAATTTCATTATTGTTCTCCTCGCGCCGTAACACCGTGGATCAGTTTCTAGAGAACACCTTCACTGAGACTTACTTTCGTACGATGCTTTTGTAAACACGCATGACATGAAATTATCTCCCCAATAATATGAGAGGTACATAAATATATTCAGTACGTAAGCTAAAATTATAGAGACCGTAAGTTAAAAAACAAAAGTGAGGCAATTGCGCATGCCTCGCGACATTTGTTGATTGCCGACCAATGGCACATTGCCACCGGCGGGAGCAGTTGCTGTACGATGTTTAAAACCCGGTGTTTTAACTCGACATTTAGACTTGTCTCGGCTTAACTCATTCGCATGACGATTTATTACTAGATGTAAATAAATGTAACTAATTCTATCCATCGATGTTATAAATTTGCAAGTGTCCCTTATTTATTCTCAGCTGTATCATATACAGTAATTAGATAAATGTCATTCATTTATGTTATTCTTATACATTTAACGATAACTGCTTATATATATTATATATATATATATATATATATATATATATATATATATATATATATATATATATATATATATATATATATATAAACCGTCATTAAATATATATAAAACATAAATGTTTTTATTAAAACCAGTCATAATGATGATATTTTATGCATAGTTATCTATAAATACTCCAAATAATCATGTCATCTGCAAGTAAAGTTAACCGTATGATCTTTTAATTAGGCATCATATTGTTTATTATTAATGGTGATCTGTATGCATATTCATTGACTAATATTTCAGTTCCCAATTACTAACTTGAATTTACTCGGTTATATATTACTGAAAAGAAATACTTTACGTCGAAAATATACATATATGCATTCTACGAACAGATCCAATATGCTGGCCGATATAAATGTAAATGTTAGAATGTGGTCATGCCCAAAGTGTTACCTGAGAGGCATGAAAATAACTCATTTTAGATAGAAAAACTTTTGCCTAAAGCATAGGTTAAACTCTATGGGGGGTATAAAAAAAAAATAATAATGGAATATTTCCAAAATTCTTCTAATAGTTACTCGTTACAAAGGCAGATCCCATCTTCCCCGTCATCCGGCAGGGTTCCCCTCCGTGAGGCGGATGGCACCGGCCTACCTGAGAGAGTCATAGTGTGGAGGACTCGGATTGGTGCGGTGTCCGGAGTGTCTTCAACGTCAGACTGTGTTATGTTTACATGTGAAGAAGGTCCACACCTATGAGAGGATGACGGTGTAGCCCATATTTATCTCGTTTAGTTTTCATATTTACGTGTTGAAGACTTCAGTTTGTAAATAACAGTGTTATGACGTAATTCACCGAGGGCGTCATATCTACTAACGGCATTGGCTGGTAATGAGAGTGACATCGTAGGATTAGTTATTGGGCTTAGGTACGGTAGTGAACATACCGAATCATGGGTAGGACTCAGACCAAATCACCTTCGACGGGCATATCCAGTCCAGTGGGTGTGAAGAGCCTTTTGGTGTTCACGGTCCTCCTGCTGGCATGGATGGCTGGATTCCTCTCCAGGCTTTTCGCCGTCATCCGATTTGAGAGCATCATTCACGAGTTTGATCCATGGTAAGGCTCTTCTTTTGAACCTAGTAAATCTGTACACCCAAGGGGTTGAAGCAGGGAAAGTAGATTATGTATAATCTTATTTGATGAGCCAGCCTTTCATTCCCTCTTGATGTGGACTTGTTGGGTGTTATTGCAATATTACGTGGGTTCTGTTAGGTTTTGATTGGAGCCCTTGGTGGCACGTGCCTAGAGTCGGGAGGATTTGGAATCTTTTCAGAAAAGTCTTTGTAGCAGCTGATAGAGATGGGATGAGGTATAGCTCTTACCAAGTTATGATGCCTTAATGAACGAAAACAGCATGTATGTAAAGTTCTGTATTTTATTATTATTAAAAGCAAAAATTATTTTTCGTCATATTTCGACCACTTAGCAGTAACCACCGTAATGCTCTTGGTTATGAAATAAGTAACACATTGTTTCACTAATTCTCATGATTCATTAAGATGACTGTTCAACTATCCTCAACCCCCATTCCCCACCCCACTAGCTACTTCTGAAATGATTCCGAATTCTTTCGATTTATAGTATGTACCGTAATTAGATGTTGATGGTTGACTAGCAGCTTTGGCTATTCGTATGTCAAGAAAAATCATCTTCCCCTAACCCAAAATTGTGAAACTGTCTGGCTAGAGAAATCACTTGGTTGAATAGTAAAGAGTTGGTTATTCATTCACCGAAACTCCTTCCTTTTCATATTGATTAATGTTAGAAATTGATAATTGTATAGACAAGGTTTCCTCCGACCAGGGTTCTCAAAGAGGTCACTAGGAGTTCTGCTAGTGATGGTGAAAAGAAATATAAAGATAACTTAAAGAATTGTAATGTGTACTGTATAATATTTGGAAACAGTGGCACGAGATGGCCTAACTTGTCAGTATCATATGCAGATACTGTACATAACATATTCAGAAAAATGGAGACAAAATATATAAAGAAAACTTTAATATATTTACTGTTATACTAATGTACTAATATGCAGTATTATGTTATATTACAAACATAGAGTTTTCATATACTGTATTTTGAAATTGTAATTGCCTATATTTAAAAAAATATTTTTAACTTTTGACCAACAAAAAATTAAGTCTGCTTAGTGTTGGTTCTAAAATACATTGCTCTCAAAATAAGCTACATATTGCAGAATATTTTGCCTCGCCAGCCGCATTCCAGATTTTCCTATAGTTTCATCAAGTGCTGATCAGTACTACCATAATGAGCGATATAGTAATATTTTGAGTAACTGATCTGAAAAATATAATAGCTACATATAAAGCCTGCAATTTAGAATATTAAGACTATACTTGCAGATATGGGAACAGGTTAAATATTTAGGCATTTTGACTTTTGGAGGTAATTAATCATTTTTCTCCCCACCTATATTAAACTTAGCTCACTAACCCCTAACTCTACTGGTATAAATAACAGTACTAGATGAAAAATATTTGATTCTGTTACTAGTTTATATATATATATATATATATATATATATATATATATATATATATATATATATATATATATATATATATATACACCAGGTGTTAGTTTTAACACCTTCAGATGTTTTATATTTTGTTACTAACTCACTAGAACTCTTGCAGTTTCCCATACTCGGAAATTTTAATACTTTACAAATGACAAATTTGTAAATGTCTGCATGTGTGTACATTTGAAACCGTTATATCCTTACCTTTGAATATCTCGTTGGACACAAATGCCATAAAATATATTACCCATTTCTTCAGTTTGTTTACATTGTTACCTTGTCTGGTGTGTGTAAAGTTCTATTCCAAACAAGAAATGATGACATGTTAGCTGTGTTATTGCAGGTCTACTGCACACTTGGCTCCAAGAATATCTGAACTCTTTATAATATTAGTGGTATGATACGAAGATCTGCAGTGAATGAAAAGATATATATATATATATATATATATATATATATATATATATATATATATATATATATATATATATAATAATCAAATAAACACATTAATATATGTGAAAACATGAATTATATCTTACCTCTGACCAGGACTCGAACCTAAGAAGCATAATTAATGTGCCAGGGCGCTATCAACTACACTACTGAAGGTCTAAAAGAAGAAGCCAACCTCACAGCTAACTGCTATGCTAGGAATGAACACATTCTTTCTGAATGCCTTTTTGTTCATATTACAGCTTTTTCCCAACCTCACTTGTGGCTTCGTTTTTGCATTTATTTCAAATCTCATGTAGTTGGTAGCGCTTTGGCACAGTCATTATGTGTCTGTGGTCCGAGTCCTAGTCAGGGATAAAATATGATTCATGTTTTTGCATACGTTAATGTATTTATTTCATTATTTTTGATGCCTGTATAGCTTGGAATTTGAATTAAATGCAAAAACCAAGCGAAGAGTTAGGTTGGGAAGAAGCTGTAATATGAACAAAATGGCATTCAGAGAGAATGCATTCATTCTTAGTATATCATTTAGCAGTGAGGTTTGCTTCTTCTGTCAGACCTTCAGTGGTGTAGTTAATAGCGCCTTGGCACAGTACTTATGTGTCTTAGGTTTGAGTCTCGGTCTGGGGTAAAATGATATATATATATATATATATATATATATATATATATATATATATATATATATATATATATATATATATATATATATATATATATATATATACAATTTTTAAAAGGTACAGTATTACATTTTTAATATAAACTGGGATATATAAGTGTGTCACCACTTAGCAAGTTCAGTGAGAACACAATCAGTTGTGTAAAATCAGTGATGGAACAGTTTCTTATTTTTGCTTTGGGCTGTGGTAATAGCTAAACCACCTCATCTGATTTACTTTTCCCAAACCAATGCTGGTGTTCATAATGAGCATAATGGAAAAACATATCAAATTGAACCCTCATTAATTTAAAAAGAATACCAAATGTTAATTTTTACCGTTACCATCGTTTTCTTATATAGTTGTGTGTTAAGTAATTTTTCATTTCTTTATATTACTGCATTTCCATAGTAACAGATGATTAGATTACAAGTTCACAGGCAACAAAGTGTCGTATTACAAAAGCTACCCTACTTACGAACAACCAAGTTACGAACATTCACAGATACGAACAAAAACCTACCCATTATATACCCATGTATTACTGTGCTGTACTGTATTAAAATTCATTAATACTGTATACTTTGTGTTTTATGTAGTAGTTATGTGTCTTATACCTTAAGTACTGTACAGTTCTCCATATGTATGTATTGTACAGTACTTCCTTTTAGCTAAACACAACTTACGAAAAATTCTATTTATGAACGTTCTTGTAGAACCTAGCTCGTTCTTAAATTGGGAAGTGTCTGTATTTATATTCTCAATACTATTTTAAAAATATTAGGTATAAGTTACGAGTCTCAAAGAAAACTTTTGCTAACACACCTTTTTATTTGATAAACACCAATAAAACAATCTTAAATTTCACGATATTAATATTTGAGTTTAGTTCCCTTTGTAGAAGATGGCTATTGAATGTATATATGTAGAAGAGACTTTCTGAATATTGATCCTCATTCTTTTGAATAAATCAATATGAGTAATCAATGCTTCATCATGGATATGAGGGGAGACATGGGAATGACAGCTTCCTCTCTCATTTATTATTTAGTTTCTATTTAGGCTAAATGCTAACTATGCTTATATTTTTTCATTAATTTAGTTTGTGCTTTCCTTATGAAATTCACGTCATGGTTAAGTGAAATATCTTTTGAAGTGCTATCTATAAGTACACTACTGCTAATTTTTGGCCTTTACTTATATCTTTAGTTCTGAGTTTATGGTTATTATATATTTTTCATTTATAAATTCTTTATTGTTTGTCTTTAAGATGTTTACGATTTTACATTTTTTCAATGATGTAAGTGTTTCCTGTTTTACTGCTTTTATATAGGCAAGTAATGATATATTTGTCCACAAGATAATGCTGTGTACATCATACTATTTCTATAAATGATTTTTGTTCCATTATTCATTTTCTACTACCACAAGAGCCTTATCTCATGCATTATACTAAGTCTGATGCTTCAGAGATTTTACGGAATTGAATACTTATTGAGACATATTAGTAAATTAGGAATGAATGTTGGAAAAGTTGTTTTGGTATTATAAACATGTAATACTGGTGTTATGAGTAATCTTTTAGTTAAATATTGAAGTATTTGTTTTTTTCAGTTACAGTTCTTTTCCTGTGCCTACTTCCACACTGTATATTATAGCATATTTGTTGTACATCTCTAATTATGTCTTCACTTTTGACAAGTCACAAGATTCTCAACTCTTTTTCTATTGGCTTCTCATCTGTTTTATTGGTACCCGGCCCCTATGAGAGCAATTGCTTTGTCCGTATCATTGTCATACATTAAGAGAAGAATTAAAAGTCCAGTATTACATTAGGGCTGTTGCATACTGTCAGAGTTATGTGAAAAACCATTCCCATTGGATATAAATGATTTAGATTATCATCATCATTCTTGCTACAGTTCTAGCAAAGGTAATTTTATTTGATTTGGTATCTAGTTTTTAATTATTAATTTAGTAACTACGCATACATGGGAACTTAAGTTTTCTAACTGAATTCGTTCCAGAAAGTTGTTTGAACCAAAAAGTTTGAAAACCAAAGTAATTTTTTGTATAGGAATTAGTGTAAAATGGATGAATCCGTTCCTGGGCCTCCGGCGTTTGCTTATTCAAGCCATTTTAGCAGTACTAAAAGCTGAAATTTTTATAATAATAGTGAAATGCAATAATTTTTCTAAAAAAAATTAACATAATACAAATAGATAAATTTTTGAACAAAACTTAAATTCACTGCAGCTGTTTGGAGGGTGGGGAGGAAGGTGAAGAGAAGTGGTGTTATTGCTTGGAGAAGTCCTTTTCCATAAATACACTAGGAAATTCTCCCTTTTATATATATATATATATATATATATATATATATATATATATATATATATATATATATATATATATATATATATATATATATATATATATATATATATATATATATATACACACACACTCCATTTTCTGTGATTTAGCACTAATGCACTCTGCTAGAGATTAACTGGGCTTTGCTAACTATTCATATTCTGTGCTTTACCCTCTTGTTAAATCGGACGAATCTGTTATCTCAATCTCTTCGATTTTCGCTCCCCCTCCATCAACTCCTCCTCCTCAGTGCCGCCTTTGGCACTTTGAGCGTACCCAGCATTATGATTTACATAAGTGCCTCTTTGACTTCCTGTGGGATCACTACTGCTTTCAGCCTCGCAACCCTGATCAGGCAGCCATAAAAGTTCCTGAGAGCATAACCTTGGAAATGGAGGTGTTCATCCCCTCCTCTATGAAAACATATCTTCCCCCTAATTCCTGATTTGATCATGCCTGCTCTCTGATTATTCAGGCCAGGGATTGGGCACACCGGTTGCACCAAGCCTTTCCTGATTTAACTGTCTCTGCTTTTATTACAGCAAGGAATTGCTGTACTGCTAAGATTCTAAAGTCTAAAGCTTCCTTCATATGAAGGAAAGTTGATAACCTTAATTCCTCTCCTACTGATATATGTTTTTGGTCCTTAGCCAAAAATCTCTCCAAAAACTTCTGTAACTCAAACTTTCCCCTTCTCATTCGTTATGATGGTTTTATAGCTTGCTCTCTCACTGACAAAACCACTCTCATTGGCACTCATTTCTGCTTACTCTTCCGTAAGCTATTCCAGCGCATCTGTCCCTCAATTTATACCCTTCTCTAACCCTGTGCCCTCCCTTATCCTTTCTTCATACAAAATTCATAAGGTTCTTCGCTCGCTAAAGATGAACAAGGCATCTGGACCCAATGGTATCCCTGCAAGATTTCTTAAGGAGTTTGCAGATGAACTGGCTCCTGTGTTTTGCTGTCATTTTTGCCTCATTCTCTCAACCAGTATCTATCCTTCATCTTAGAAGCATGCTCTACTGCAACCTGTTCCTAAGAAGGGTGACCACTCTATCCCTTCAAACTACCGACCTGTTGCCCTAACCTCTGCTATTGCTAAAGTTTTCGAAATTGCTAAGTTCTCACATCTTGAAATGTCCTGAATCTAACTCCTATCTCCGATTACTAGTACGGCTTCGGCAAGGCAAGATCCAGTGTTGACCTCTTGTCTTGTCTCACTCATGTATGGTCATCGAAGAAATATGGGGAATCTTTTTGCCCTTGATATCTCTAAGGCTTATGAAAGAGTTTGGCACAAAGCTCTGTTGGCCAAACTCCCTGCTTATGGCTTTACCCCTTCTCTGTGTTCTCTGACTTCTAGTTTTCTTTCTGACCTTTTTATATCTGTGGGAGTTTACAGCGAAGCATCTACCTCATTCCCTGCTACCAGTGGTGTTCTGCTGGGCTCTATTCTTTCACCCACTCTGTTCTGTTTCTTCATATACGATCTTCAGTCCCCATTCTTCTATCTTTGCGTTTATGCCGACGATTCTACCCTTCTTTTTTCCTCTGCCTCTTCTCACATCCTTCATCTGCTACTCGTAATCTGTCTCATTATTCTATGAACATAATAGGAATCCAGGTAGCATCACACTTGTCTTGGAAGAACCACATAATCCAAATTACTAAATCTACTTCCAAATAATTTTTTTTTTTTTCATCATTTCTTTTCCTCGTTACAGTTACTTTAAATCTAAAGGTCTTATCCATTCCTGCTTAGAATACTGCTCACATGTCTGGGGTGCTTCTTCATATACTTATATCCTTGATAGGGTTGAATCTTAGAAAGTCAGACTCATTAATGACCCTTGTACAGTACTTTTAATCTGGATTATCTCTCTCTTTGCCAAAAGATATGTAATTTGCAGATTGGTTGGTGCAGCAACTGCTTCTTCCCATCCACCTCTAACTCAGGAACTCTTTTCCTCCTTCTGTCTTTCCTAATTTTTATGACCTATCTTCCTTCAAAAAGCAGATCTATTTTCATCTCAGGGCCTACTCCTGTCATATGTGTAGGTCCTCAATACTCTGACTATTCTCTCAGCCTTTCCTTTTCCTATTGTGTTTCATTACATTATATCTGCCTTGTCCTTAACCACTTACTTTTTCTTTGTCTCAATGTTTTCTTTCTGCCCAGGCCTCTGTTAATGAGGGCAATATTCTTGCCTGTTCTGGTGTCGTATAAAAAAAAGGAAACTGTCCAATGTTTTTAAAGTGAGACATAGTAGTGTCATTGAACAGATTTATGCTGCAGTTTGTTACAACTTTGTCGTGGTGATTTTTTCCTCAGAATGTTGCAGCTTACTCCACATATCATAGAATTAGGAATAAGAACCTCCTCCCTTCCAGCTTCATTCACGGCAGGAATTTCCTCCACCACCTCCTATTCCTGCTCATTGTGAAGGTGTTCTAGTTCTTTTGTGGAGAGCTCATTCTTGTGATCCTCCACTAACTCCTCCACATCATCATTAACAACTTCTAAGCCCACAGAGGCAGACTCACTGACAGCCTCCTAAGATTAAAAGCCCTCAATGTCTCTGACTCCTCCACAGTTTCTTCTAAGTCGAATTCAGGGACTTGTACGTCAATTGCTGACAGGCTGTGCCCATGAGATTAATGCAATAGAGGATGTGGGAATCATTTTTCCAGTAGTCAGTGAGTGTAAAATCTGTGTCAGAGGTAACATCTAAGCAGTTTTGAAATAGTGCTTTGTTTTACAACTGTTTAAAGTTTGAAATGACCTGTTGGTTCATAGGCTGATTTACATAAGTTAGTTAGGGAGCAGGAACTTCACATTAAAGAAGTCAAATTCTACAGCTGCCTTGTTTAGCAAGCCTGTAGGATGAACTGGTGGCTTGTCCTTCACAGGGCCATTTTCTTAGTTCATTATTGTTTTTTACAAAAATAAAAAATGTATTCCCCTTGAGGGAGGGGGGCAAAAATTCATCCACCTTGTTCCCCTTAGTGTCGTAGAAGTTGACTAAATGGAGTGGAGCGAGGAATACAGCACAGTAATGTATGTATTACTGTGCTGTATTATTACATTATTATTACTGTATGAATATTCATTAATACTGGTTTCTTCATGTTTTATGTAGTAGTTAACTGTCTTTAGCCTAATTACTGGACTTAAATAAGCCTGTCCAGGACAGTTCGTTGTTAAATCTTGCTTCAGTTACAGATCTTTTTCTATGCCTATATTAACACCGAATATTCTTGGATATTCGTTACACATCTCTTATTATCCCTTCACATCTGACAAGTCACAAAACTCTCCATATCTGTTCTATTTACTTTTTGTTATCTTTGCGCCCAGGCCCGATGAGAGCAGATTTATTATTTTTTTTTTTTCTTTTGCCCGTTATGGTGTCTCAATCATTAATAAGAGAAAACAAAAAACTGTAATGTACTGTATGTATCATACAAAAGTTTTGTTTACCTAATTGCAACTTATGGTCTATTCTACTTACGAACAGACTTTGGAACTTAATTTGTCTATATATGTATGTATGTATGCATGCATGCAGGTAAGTAGGTAGGTAGGTGGGTAGGTATATATATGTGTGCGTGTGTGTGTGTGTGTGTGTATTTTCGCTCCTCTACTTACGAACAACCAAGTTAAAAACTTTCGCAGATGATAGCCAAGACAATAATGTTGGGAATTGTATCAGCAGATGTACAAGTTGTTTTTATTGTATGTATTTATCAAAACTGACACCTTGACAAGGTTCCTGAACTTCAAAATTAATTCCTTGTAAAGCTTAGTAAGATTGAAAACTTATTCCTTGGTAAGCCTTGTGAACTTCAAAGCCAATTCCTTGCAGAGCTTTATGAACTTCAATACATTTTCTTGAAGAGCTTAATAAACTTCAAAACGAATTCCTTGAAAAGCTTAACAAACTTTAATTCCTTTGAAAGCTTAATAGACTTCAAAATTAATTCCTTGAAGAGCTTAGTAAACTTCAAACTAATTCCTTTATCATAATAGCTATTCCCATGAAAACTTGTATGAGCTTCAAAACTAATTTCTTGAAAAGCTTAATGAACTTGCTCTGAAGAGGAATGAGTGTCGCAGAGAAAAATGACACCTTACAGCTCTCTCTTACCGACTGCATAGTAAACTTGAAATTTAGTGAATGTACAAATCACTCTTTTACTTATAAGGATTCTAGAGTTGGTTTGGCTTTAAAGTGAGCAGACCGAGAATGAAAATGGATATTGAAGGTCGTAAAGTCAGGTTTTAATTTAAAGGTTTGGGCCTTTTATAAGAGTATTTTATTTTTTGTGAATTTATATGTTTAGGCCTTGGTTTAGGTCTTTTGTGAAGTTGTAACTGTTAGAAAACTGTGTGAAATTGTACTATGTTATTACATTATTATTGCTGTATTAAAATTCATTAATACTGTATAATTTGTTTTATTTAGTAGTCGAGTGTCTAGCCTAATCTATGTACTATACACTATTTTTTTTACATAAACGCAACTAACGAACGGGCGTCTGGAACCTAACTCGTTTGTAAGTTGGGGAATGTCTGTATATATTGTATATAGTCATTAACTTACAACCAGGTGAGAAAGGTGGTTAGAAAGCAGATAGTCTTAATTACCAAGTATTTAATTATGTACATAATACGGTATTAACTATTTATAGATTTTTCATTATCACCGGCTCCAGATGAGTTAGATAAAAAAACAGGAAACTATCTGAATATTTTTAGTTGAGTCATCATATGAAAACAATCCTGTAAAAGTGATTAAGTTTCTATATATGCTGTATATTTGATGGTGTAGGTTAAAAAGAAAGTTTCATTCGTTTTGAGATTGCCTATATAGAAGTATTGTCTTACTGTACAGTATTTGGATTCTACTTGCTGATCTAATATTGAAATGCCTTTTGAACTCTTCTTGTGCAACATGTGAAGCTAGAATGATGCCATAAAGGTTCTCATTTAGATGTTTTGGATAGTTAGAGGATCAGCTTTTTTATATTTTTTTTAGTAGAGTGGAGTAAGATCTTGTATCTTGCTATTTTTTATAATTACATTGTTATGTATCAGGTTCTATTAAAGCTTTAAACAGGATGGCCATCACTGTAACAGAAGACCTGTGTCAATAGGACTTCGTACCAAGCTGCCTATCCTCACTTCTGTCAGCTATATTGTGACAAAAGAAATTTAATTTAGGAGGGAGGGGTCTTTGGTCTTTTACCTTCCTATCTCTGGAAGTTGCCTACTTTAATGCAGGAAATTCTGGTGGAATCATTTTACTTTTTTTAAGTTCAGAGTCTAATCTAACATTATATTGTTGATATATTTGCAGGTTCAATTATAGAGCGACAGCTCATATGGTCAAAAATGGCTTCTATAACTTTCTCAATTGGTTTGATGAGAGAGCCTGGTACCCTTTAGGAAGAATCGTTGGAGGAACGGTTTATCCAGGCCTCATGCTTACTTCAGGGAGCATTCATTACATCCTTAACCTCCTCAACATTCCTGTACATATTCGTGATATTTGTGTCTTCTTAGCGCCCATATTCAGGTAGGTGTACAATATTTATTTAATAAAGAAATATGTTTCAAAATCCTTCCTTGTAATAGCTTAATTTTGTTAGATTTTGTCACATTTTGTATGAGATCTTTATCAGTTACACATAATACTGTATAAGTATGCTAAATACTTTTTCCTATATATCTGCTAGGATTGGGTTGAAAAAATATGTATAACTGATAATAATATTAAACCTAGAGTATATGCTGTATATATTTTTACTTTTTTCAGACCAAAGATACGCATTTAGAACATATATGTTTTTGACCTTTCCAGTGGTTTAACAGCAATTGCCACATACTTCTTAACGAAAGAGATATGGTCAGCTGGAGCAGGTTTATTTGCTGCATGCTTCATAGCAGTTGTCCCTGGTTACATAAGCCGGTCGGTCGCTGGCAGCTATGACAACGAAGGCATAGCCATATTTGCACTGATGTTCACTTATTTCTTATGGGTAAGTATAATTTTGTTTGTCTTGCCTTAAGACCATGGTGCTTTGCAAGTGATAGATGGGCAACATTGTACATACTCTGCAACTTGTTTGTATTTCATTCTTTCTCTTAAGGTATGAAGTAAGAAATTATCATGATAAGTATTGATATTAAAATCATCTAGTATCGACTTTATATGCTGTATAAGTTGCTAAGCTATTTGGTATCTGGTATGGAAATCTCTTCGCATTGTTACCAAAAGACAACATGATATACTATTGGTTTTCAAGCGTTACTTGAGATTTTATTATTATTTTGCAAAATTTTTGCTGATGTATGATTAAATATTTTAATGAATATTTTACTTCTACAAAGTTATTCTGTTAATAGTAACCTTAATGATGATGCATCTTAATGGCATACATTTTGAGTCCTTATATGAATTTGTGATTCTTGTAAAAAGCGGGTTGCACACTATATAATACATAATAAGCATTGTTTATGTTATAGTAGCCATTCGTAATTACAAAAGTAATCCCTGAGCACTTCAAACACTGCCATTTGCATAGTGTCATTTATCACATTGGGTCATGATTCTTTCAAGTATAGTGAACGTGTGACAATGACTTTTTCAACAGGTGAAATCTGTAAAAACAGGCAGTATATTCTGGGCAGCCATGGCATCTTTGTCCTATTTTTACATGGTAAGTGCGTGGGGTGGCTACGTGTATATCATCAACCTCATCCCCTTACACATATTTGCCCTACTGCTCATGGGACGGTTCTCTCACCGCATCTACACAGCATACACGACCTTCTACATCTTGGGACTGATTTGTTCCATGCAGATTCCTTTTGTGGGCTTCCAGCCCATACGGACTTCGGAGCACATGGCAGCAGCAGGTGAGTGCCTTCCCCCACAATACTCCTTCATTCCTTTATTAATTTTTTTACTGCAAATTTTCTTCTCTATCTGTGTATGCTGAGAAATTTAATTTTATGTTTTACAGCATTCAGTCATATCCCACTGAAGCTAGCAGGGTGTTCACAGCTGAACTAGAGAGGAAAGACTTGCAGTGCTTTGTCTTTCTTTTCTTATCTTCACCCCTCCCAATAGCTATTCTATAAAAAAAAAAGATAATTAGATTATCTTCTATTTTTATCTGCTATTATGACATACGGGAAAAGTGAGTAAGTTATATTCCCCCTCCTTCAGGGAATGAAACTAAAGATAACAGATGCCATCATAGATTACGCCTTCAAATGGCAAGCCCAAAAACCAGGTTACTGAACATCAAAGCAAAGAAAACTAGTCTGTGGTAGTATCTGCTTATACTGTGTGGAGGAATTGATAAGAAAGATGTATATTGGTACCCGGTATCTTTTCAGAATAAGAACATATTTTTTATGTATAAATGATAAAAATTTAAATATAGCTCTACAACTGAAGAGACTAAGAAAACTAAATTTTGCTTGTCGTATATAAAGTTAAAAAAGGTGTACGAAAAATAGTTTTTGAAGAGTCGAAAGAATAATTTATTTTACACAAACCCTTGACAAAGCATATAATGTACCATCAAAAGTTATCACATGTCTTATATGTCTCCAACAATATGTTGTTTTAATATATTTTGCCTGCGTACATGGTTGGGACTCCTTACCTTTGCAATTTGTTTGTTAAACTTGTGAGTCATGAAATATAAAGCATTACAATATTCCTTTACCATTATCTCTGTCTTTAAATTTTGCATATTCAGATCTCTCCTCTCCAAAGTTTTATGTAAATTATTATATATGTATCTTCCACATGTTTGTTTTGTCCCTTTGTTCCCATTTCCCACTTACAAACGAATCTCTCCTGAAGAGAGTTAACAGGCCTTTGAGTTTAAAATCTCCCACAGAAGGTTGTTTAATTACATAATGGGTTCCTAAGTTGTGTACCAAAGCACCGTCTTACATATCGTATCACTGTTGTTTCATTAGTAACCAACTCTAATGAAGTATAGGGGGTACTTGGTTTACAATGTCCTCGAGTTACGATGTGTCATGGTTAAGCACATCTCCCATAAATTATTTTCTTTTTTCTTTTTTTTTATCACTTTTGCCCTGTATTATATCTTCCAAGTGTAAAGAAAATTCTTCTGATGGCACTGAAATTCGGATTACATCACTTCAGGAACGGAACCCCGACGTAAATCAAGAACCCCCTGTATATTTCTTTTTAATATGATGCCATGAAATATGTCATTTTAAATTAAATTACTTTAAAACTTTTTTTTGTTTTTGTCTCTAGGTGTATTTGCTCTTCTGAATGCCGTAGCAATTCTCAAATATCTGCAGAGTGTTATGTCTCAAGCTGAATTTAGACATTTCTTTATTGTTGCTGCTTGCACAGCTGCAGGTGTCGTCTTCCTAGCAGTAGTGGGTCTCACGTGGATGGGAGTTGTTGCCCCATGGAGTGGCAGGTAAAAGATTGCTACTTTGTTCATATTACTCAATGTATTGTTCTGTATACCATACATTCTGGCTAGTATGCTATAATTGTTGCTTTTGCCGTCCCATTTGGCTTTTATTGATAGTAGTTAAGTGTGGAATTAATGTGCAGGATACACGATGAAATAATTCTTTCTCTATTAGATGTCTCTCCAACGTCTTACCTCCCTTTTCATAATCTGCTTCTCATCGTTTAGGAGTCACATTACTTGATATCCCTGTGTTTATTATCTGTCTAAATGATAAAGTACCATGTAAGACTTCTATTGTCTTTGGCTCTTAGATCTGTGAAGAGGATTAAATAAGGAAACTTATTCTAATGTCTCTTTTTCTACATGATTGTTTTGTTCTCTTGAAAATGCACTAAGGAAGGATTTGTAGTAGCAAACTCACTCTGTTTTTCCCTCTCCAAACATGTTTTCCTTCCCTACTCCTGTCCTCATAGAGAGTTTTGTTTTCCAATGTACACTTTTTATATTCAGTAGATCACCTCTATTACATCTAATAATACTGGTATATATATATAATTTTGCAATTTTTCCATATGTGCTACCACAGTTATATACAGAATCCCTTGCATGTTTGGTTCTTTCTTACAAAACGGTCTACACTAGGGCATTTCATTTTCACAGACTGGATATTTCTTCTTGGTAACTTACTTCATGTCCAAGTTCCAAATCATAGATTGAAGTCTGGTTAATAGTCCAGTATCCTATTTCTCTTGTTTAAAGCCATACCTTCTATCCATGATTTTGATTCTTATACATGCTAATTTTATAATAGTAACTCTATTTCCTAATCAATCTTCGCCTCAGGTTTCCAGTGTCCCCACTGTTTTCCTGTCTTTTACTTCCACTAAAATTTATCATTTGTTTTAGTTCACATTCCTTTTCAGTTCTGTAATCCCTTCAGTAAAAGTGATCAGAACTTCTTCAATTTCTTGTTTATGAAATTTATATATTTTCTCTCATGTAGCTACTTGCAGCTTCCACAAGTTATAGTGGTTTCTCCTTAATCCAAGGGGCCAAGATCTCTTTCAACAAATAAATGAGAAAGAAATGTATCTTATATTATTCCATTTTCATTTCTCAGTTTGAGAGGTCTCTTGTCCTCTTAAAGGTTCTTGAGTGTAATTATATGACCATCCACTTCTAGAAATATACAGTATTATCATTTGTGTACAGTTTTTGAGGTAGATAAGTTTTTTGCTATTATATAGAATTAAGGGACAAAGGAAAGTTTTTTTGTGTGTGTGTGCCATAGAGATTGGTAATTGTGTTGTCATGATAAATATGTAATATATTCTACATGTTTGGTGTAACTCTGGCATTCTACGATATGCTGAACTCACTCTGTCTATTTCTTTGTCAGATTTTACTCCTTGTGGGACACGGGCTATGCCAAGATTCACATTCCCATTATTGCATCGGTGTCCGAGCATCAACCTACAACGTGGTTTAGCTTTTTTTTCGATTTACACATTCTAGTAGCAACGTTTCCTGTAGGGCTGTGGTACTGCATTAAAAATGTTAATGATGAAAGAGTTTTTAGTAAGTATTTTATTGATTTCTTCTCCATTTTTATGATTATTGAAGCATGTTATTTGAGAAAAAGATGACTTACATTTCTGAGATTATACTGAAAGAAATTTGATACTATGCAGTGTACAGACCTTTTTGTTATTTGTACTCATATAGTGAAATAGGATAAGTACATTAGAACCTGTGAAAAGAGAATAATTACAAGTAAGATTGCAAGTGTAATGGTGTATCGTTTTTGTGTGATATCACAGGTGATTACCTAATTGTGTTTACGGGAAAGAACCCAAAGCTTGTATATTCCCGTCTCCTGATCGTTTCCATTTTGTACTTAGTAATACTTATCATACCTGTCCTTAAAACTATGGATTGAGATAGCATTAACTACCTCCTCGCTTAGCGAATTCCAATTATCAACTACTCTTACACTGAAAAAGTATTTCCTTACATCCTGCAAAGAAGTTTTCTTACGAAGCTTCAAACTATGACCTCTAGTTCTAGAGCCTGCCATATCAAAATATCGATCCCTATCCACTCTATCATAACCATGAAGGAATCTAAAGACTGTTACCATATCCCCCCTCAATCTTCTAGCTTCGAGTGATGGTAAGTCTAATTCCCTCAGCCTCTCATCATAACTGAGATTGCGTATTTCTGGCACCAGTTTCGTGGCATGTCCTTGAACTTTTTCAAGTGCGGATTCCAAAAGGGGGCTGCATATTCGAGTTTTGGCCTCACTTAGGTTACATAAATATTTCTGAACATTTCCTTGTCCACGTGCCTGAAGGCTACCCTTACATTTGATAAGAATGCATATGCTGCCCTTACCATGCCATTTATATGTATTTCTGGAGACAAATCTGCCAGTATGTTTACTCCTAGCTCTCTCATTTTTTGTCTCTTGAAGTTGTACTCCAGCCACCGAGTAGTCAAGCTTGGGCCTTCTTGCACTTGTACCTATTCTCATTACCTTACATTTTGAAGTATTGAATTTCATTAGCCACTTTTCTGACCACTCATGCAGACTATTTAGATCTTCCTGAAGTTCTCTATCATTGTTCTCGTTTCCTACTTTCTTCACAATCTTTGCATCATCTGCAAACATATTTATGAATGAATTTACAGACTCTGGTAGGTCATTTACATATACAAGGAACAAAAGTGGCCCTAAAACTGAACCCTGTGGAACTCCACCACTAACTCTTCTCCATTCAGACACTGAGTGTCTTACTCTAACCCTCTGTTCCCTTCCTTCTAAGTAAGTTTTTATCCATTCCAAGACATTTCCACCTATTCTAGCCATTGCTTGTAGCTTCCTAATAAGTCTCCCATGTGGAACAGTGTCAAACGCTTTCTGGAAGTCTAGGAATATGCAGTCTGCCCAGCCCTCTCTTTCCTGTAAGATTCGGCTTACCTCATCATAAAATTCTAATAATTTTGTTACTGTTGATCTACCTTCTCTGTACTAGCTTGGATGTATTGCATTTCCTATTTAAATACAAGTTCTAACCGTGTATCTGGCATTTGTCTTCAGGCAGCCTAAGGATATTTCGTATTCTAAAATATTTTCATAATGAGTCATTTCGCAGCTGAGTCTGAAACACTGCGTAAGAGACATCATTTTTAAAGGAATTTATAAGTTAGGGTATGTTAAATTTCCCATTAAGACACAAGTATGCATATCTGTCTGCTGTATTCAGATAATGCATGTACTACTTTATATTTTCTCAAGTAATACTTTCCTCCACTTCCACTAGAATACTTTTTCAGAAATACGATTGAGTAAATATTTTACTTAAGATGTAAGCAGTCAGCATTATTACCATGTCATGTTGAGATTATTCAGACACTGGTTTTACTGCTTGCTTATTCTGTCTGGTAGTTGTATGCATCTCACGCTTTCGGTTGTTCAGGGTTATATTGAGCAATGTCTCACACATACTATTCCTCTTCCATATCCTTTGTGTTACTCCTGATAAACGTACCTTAAAAATCTTCTTATATTTCCCAGTTATCCATAATTTGTAGGTGCCCAATCCAGTTAAGCCTTCTCTTATTCATTGTCAGGAGGAAAGAGCATACCAGCCCTTCTCTCCTCTAGGCACCTTGGAAACAATACTGTGGAATTATTTCACCCCTCACTAATTTTAGTATTTATTACAGAATGCCTTTTTATATACTGAACACATTTTTTTTCCATGCTTGTCAGTGGAGTATTGGAATTTTTACTAAACTTGTACTGGCATTATAAGGAATAATTCTTTTCTTACAGTGCTATTTAGAAATTAAATGTAATTAGAGTACTTTTTGCACCAACAGTTGTCTTGTTTGCTGTGAGTGCTGTGTATTTTGCTGGTGTCATGGTGAGGCTCATGCTGACACTTACCCCCGTTGTTTGTGTTCTGGGTGGGATTGCATTCTCTCAGCTTTTTGAAGTTTATCTGAAGGTAAGACGCAAAGGATTTTGTACCTATAGGAATAAGAACACAGTACTGTATTCTGAGTCTGTGTACCTTCATTTACTCCAACCTCAATGATATATATATATATATATATATATATATATATATATATATATATATATATATATATATATATATATATATATATATATATATATATATATATATATATATTTTTTTTTTTTTTTTTTTTTTTTTTTTTTTTTTTTTTTGAGCATAAGAAATAAACTTTTATTTTTGTTAATGCCATTTTTAGTCCTTGTCACAAAACTGCTGCTAGAAGAGTAAGGATGTGCAGGGTATGATGAAGCCGTGCTGCCCCTCTCGTTTGTTCAGTTGCTGCCTCTTGAATGGGTTTATATTTACTCTTTTGTTGTAGTGTTTGATATTTTAAGATATATCTGCAGATGTGATGAAATCTATTTTTGCATTGTAGGTTTTTTATTTATTTGTGCCTTTATGAAGACTTACTTATGTCTCGACAGGAGGAAGAACCCTCTCGTCCTAATGGTGGAGATTCTAGTGATGACGATGATGATGGTGAAAAAAATAGCAGATACGACAAAGCTGGAAAACTAAGAAAGATGAAACATGAGCAACAGGCAACTAACGATGGCCTCGGAGTGATTCGTAGTATGGTTATTGTTGCGGTGCTGATGATCCTCATGATGTTTTCCGTCCATTGCACATGGGTCACATCCAATGCATATTCTTCACCATCTATAGTATTAGCATCTTATAGTCAAGATGGGTAAGCATCCTGCCAGTACGTGTCAGTCGTAATTCATGTGGGTTGACTGCCACATACAGTATATTGATAAAGCTAAGTACACTATTGTAATTAATTTATATTCTGTTGTAAGAGTATCGTATTAGTTTAGTATAAATATAGCTTTTCATGTAACTTATGATCTGAACCTTTTAGTTGTATAATCATACTGGATGTATTAACAAGTACACCCAGCATTAACATGACTTATGATGTATACTCTGAAAGTGCATTTTAATGTTCTATCTTTAGGAGTCGTCAGATTTTAGATGATTTCCGAGAAGCATACTATTGGCTCTCGCAAAATACAGCTGATGATGCAAGAGTCATGTCCTGGTGGGATTATGGTTACCAAATTGCTGGCATGGCAAATAGAACCACTTTGGTCGATAACAATACATGGAATAATTCCCACATAGCACTTGTGGGCAAGGCAATGTCCTCCAATGAAACTGCAGCCTATAGCATCATGACTGCCCTGGATGTTGACTACGTTCTTGTCATATTTGGGGGTGTCATTGGTTACTCAGGTGATGATATCAATAAGTTCTTGTGGATGGTGCGCATTGCTGAAGGAGAACACCCCAAGGAGATTAGAGTAAGCTTTATGAATAACATCATATTTACATGACTTGAGTTGATGTAATGTTCAATAATAGATTCAATATCGTTTGTATACAAAGCATTTATTCCTTTCTTGTTTGTTTGTATAATTTTGACTATCATTGTAAGGGTACCTATAATTATGTATCTCATATCTGAGGTAGTTATAACTGATGTTCCCATTTAAAGTAGAAATTCCCCACAAGGGATTGCTTATTATAGTGTCTTCCCTTCCAGGGTTGATATTATTTTAATTTCTATGGCTTTACGATTGAAATGCATTCGATCACGTTTTCTATTCTCGTTAGTAAAAGATTTTCCGAAACTCCTTCATTTGTAGGTTCATGTACAAATTCATTGTTTTTCAAAGCAAGATATCATATCCTGAACTTAGCAGGGTGGTCACAATTTGGCATACGAAATGAGTTGGCCAGTCCTCCTCTTACAAGTACCATTCCTATTCTCACTGCATCTGCCTATTTTTGTGTTTAGAAAATATGAATGAAAGGATGGATTTATAGCATCCTTCCTTTTCCTTTTTAGTCATCTCTTACATATATACTCTACTCTCTATATTATTTTGCTGCACCACAGCCCTCTTCTATATTATGTTGGCCTCTCTCCGAAATTTTATTCTACATCATAGAGTCTGTGCCTTTTTGAGTCTCTATCCAAATATCTTTGACATTGATAAGAATCTATGACACATTTATACTTCATATTTCCAAGTGTATATTCAGTGTTAATCATTGTTTTACCTATTACCTCCCTAAACTTCTTTGTTTGGAAAACAGTGCCCACTCTTTTTTATTGTAATTTATGAAAGTACTGGTCTAAATCACAGTATAGTCGTAATGTAGTTCTTTCTGTCCTTACATTTCTTTCCTAAATAATTCTATCATGGAATTGTAATTCATACAGATACTAGTAGATTCTAATAATTAAGTAGTGTATTTTATTATAAATCTTAAGAATAAAGGTATGTGGTACTATTTTCAGGAGAGTGATTATTTCACTGATCGTGGGGAATTCAGAGTAGATTCTGAGGGCTCAACCACACTTTTGAACTGTTTAATGTACAAGCTATCCTACTATAGATTTGGTGAACTGAAGGTAAGTACATTATAGTTATTATTGACCCTACCCCTATACAGGGGATTCTTGGTTTACGTCAGGGTTTTGTTCCTGAAACGGGACGTAATCCGAATTATCGCTAGTCAAATCACACCTGAATATGAACCTAGGTCCCCCAATTATTCTAAAAATAAATAATCTGGAATATAGAAACATAGACTAACTTCATAATCTATGACATTAAAGTAGTAAAAGCACACAATGCAATATTGCTTACCTTTACTTCTGTGGTTGGCTTGCATACTGGAAGTGATATTAGGGTTATGCAATTTAATGTCCTCTCACGACATGCAGGGAATATGGATGCTAAAGTATCCCTCATCTCCAATAGTGTTTGTAAGGAGAGTTCCATATAAGGACAAATCTAGACTGGGATATGTGAGGGAATAAATGCTCTTACAGTATTGTTTAGCACATTATGTTGAACTTTTAACTGGAGGTTAGAAATAGTTGTGATGCTGTTTTGGTATCTTTAGAGAAATTATTGGATCAGATGGTTCCACAGAGAGAGGAATGAGAGAAAGATGAAGGATGGAATGTGTAAGGTTCTTTTCAAAAGAGGCCTTTACAATGGCGTATTTAGATGCTGTGAATAGCTTTCATTGACTGCAATGACTGTCTCCAAGCCCAAATAATGGAGCCAGGGTAATCTAGGGATATCTGAGGCCTGGTATTGAAAGTTGAATAGGCACAACTTTGAGCAAATAAGTATGATTAAAGAGAAAGGCAATTGAGTAGTGTGTGTGTGGTTTTCTTCTTCTCCTCCTCCTCCTTCTCCTTCTCCTTCTTCTCCTTCTTCTGCCATTGCATGCTGATACATTTTTATGCAGATTATTTTGTTAACTCCTCTTTTATGTTTATTTTTGCTCTTGCAGTTGGATTTTAGAACTCCACCTGGTTTTGATCGAACAAGAAACACAGTCATTGGCAATAAGGATTTCAAGCTAACCTACTTAGAAGAAGCTTACACCACGGAACACTGGCTTGTCAGAATTTACAGGTAGTTACTTTGCTAGCTTTATTAAGATATTTTATATTATGTATTAACATAAATGATCTAACATGGTATACAGTGAGCATGACATACAGTTGAGTTTTTTTGTCCTTTAGGCAGTGATATACCCCAAGTATAGGTTTTTCATATACTGTATACAGTACATGCTTGTTGGAAAGTATCAGACTTAAAACTACTTGCAAATATATAAGAATGTTATTTCCTTGGGCAATGATAAATAGGCAGTGCTCACTTCTTATACCAATTTGCTTTTTAGAGTTAAAAAACCAGATGAGTTCAACAGACCTCGCATCCCAGTTTCGCAGAGAAAAGTCAAGAGGAGAAATGTCTACCTCACAAAAAAGGTAAGAATGCTCTATTTATATGTGATCTTGCTTACTTTATAGTTATTGCCACTAATTTTATGCATATAATCTATTTGGTGGAATAGTGTTGATTGTGGTTATATGAAGATGAAAATTGGAAACTATATTTCCTGTTTATATATACAGGTCGAGAAAAGTTGAGTATGTAGAGGAGTGGTTTGTATTTAGGAAGGAGTTGCTTCTACAACATTGTGACAGCATATGTTGCACTTTGAACTCAGTTGGTGTAGATACATAGAATGGATGAAAAAGGAAAGGATTGTGCATATAATTTATAGGTTTGGTTTTCCATGTATTCGAACTAGAGGCAGGTCAATAATATTGGAGCATGGGGTTTCTTATGCTCTATAGTGCACAGGCTTTGATAATCTGGAGGATTAGATGCTTGAAAGTGAATGAGTTGGTACTTTTTACAGAGTCATCTACAACCTAGCTTGACGAAAGTCATCATGCTTAAACAAACCTTGTTTTTAGGGGTCAGAGAAACCGAGGAAACCTAAGGACAGTTTGCATATGGTGTGCATAAATATAGTGTCTGAATGCTTACAAATAGAATTACTTTGTGTTTATCATGTTTATTTATTTAATTTGTTCATTTGGTTGAGGTTTACCTTGCTTACCCCAGAATAAAAATTGTAATGTCTGAAATATAAAAAAATATAGTTTGCTATTTTTTTTTGCTACTCGTGTGGCTACCCTGACAGACAGGTATGAAGACACTGGTTTGAAGAAGAGATGACTTTGACTAGGGTTGTTTGATCACCTTTAGGTTCAAGGATACTAAATTAGATATGGAGTAGGAGGGAACTTGTAGTCCAGCTTTTCTTGATGTAATTCTAGTCTCAGAAAAAAAAAATAAGGGATCTGGTTGGTACCATTACTCCGTATTTTGTTTATTAAAGCATCTTATAAAAGAGAATAATTATGAATTGTTTTGAAAATTGTTATTGGTTGTTGTTGGAGGGTCAAGTTCCCTTAACATTAAAAGAAAATTTATTCTTTATATATATATATTAAAAGAATCCTTATTTTCTTTGCTAATGGCTTTCACTTACACTTCCATCTTGAAGTGAAACCCCGGTTCATAGAGTTGCATTTAGTCATTTGCACATAATTCCTTTTGTTGAAGCTTAATCTTGCGTTTCTGCTTTTTCAAGTAACCTTTATTGCATTCCTTTACTTTAGTCTTTATTCTATTTCTAAAGATGTATTTTTCAATATTTTTATTAAATCATGGTTAGTGCAGTGCCCTCTGTATGTTGCTCTCTACTTCTTGTTATAGATATAAGTATATGATTTTTGAAAGATTAATATATTACCTCCATATTGATTATATTCTCCGATCTTCTTGAAGTTTTAATATTATAATCTCATTTAATTTATACATTTTATTATTATTAAACCTCAAGCTGTGTCATTTTCCCACAAAATTAGTGCTATAGCTTACTCTTGTATGCCTACATAATTTGATACCTTCTACTATTTTATCAATTAGAGAATACTTGAAATGTCAATTGGGTTTTAAAGAAGAATATTTAATGTTTAAATGTTTGGTTACAGTCCAGTTTTATTGTCAAGTAAAGACCTACTTTTGGGTTTTCTCCCCTAGAACTTGCATACGGTAAATATAATTTGATCTATACACAGGTTTTAATACCATAATATCCAGTAGATATTGATTTTCCCCTTCTTGAATTTATTTCCTAAAGTTGAAATCATATCAGTTATTTACTTTGCTAATGTAGTCATTTCCCCTCTTTTTGCATCTACAAGGACCTTTATAGTGACCATGATGTGAGTAAATAATGTTAGTGGTACAGGTTCCTGTAGTAATATATTACCCGAGTAGTAGAAGTTCCCTGTAGGGAATACATATGCTTGTAGGCTGTTTCGTAGTAAGAGATTGTGATGTCCTAATATTCGTTTCAGTTCCTTTGGTTTACATGTTCTTTTGTTTATTAGAGACTCCAGTTTTGGGGAATAAGCATATCCTGTGACTGTTGCATGTTTTCCTTGGTTTAATACACCTTTCAGTGAATTGCATTTGATATTGCATTCTATTCAGCCATAATAATTGAAATACAAGTTTACCATTCTTATTTTGTTCGTTATATGCAAGGCCTTACGAACTTTGCTTCTGTTTTTTCCATTTTTTACCCTAAATTTAAGCATTTTTTCCCTTATCCGCAAAGTAGTATCAGTATCACTATGGTTTTATGCATATAATCCATACACAGTTTTGTATTTATAAAAACTTTAATAGTTACTCAATATATCAGATGTTGTTTATACAGGATTCCTTTTCCTTCAAATGTTCAAGTCTTAACTGTAAGTTTTGACAATTTTGTTTATATTTGTTTTATGTTGACTGTAGGTATGTAGATCTAACTGTTCGCAGCTTTATGTTGTACGTCTAGGTTTTGTGTTGTAATTTGTAGTATTGTAATTTAAGTATATAAGTTTGTGAGCACAGCAAACGAATACACACCTAGCAGCACAGTTGTATTCGTATATATCAAGTTAATGCTTTATTTATATATTTGTTTATATTGAAGGATTTTGTTAAATTCCAAAAAAAAATACCAAACACAGCCGTAAATACGATTTTATGCAAAATAGTTTGTTGAGCGTCATGTAATAATACGGTATCACATGGCATTAGAAGAGGAAGAAGAACCACCGCTAAGTATACTCTTGCCTGCCTTATTGTGCCTCGTGTTCATCTTCTCTCATTCATTTTGCTTGTTACTGACATAAACTATATCTTCCAAGCACAGTGGTGATAGTTCTGATGGCAGTGCTACAAAGAAAAGAAAAACCATCACCTTGGAAATTAAAGTTGAAATAGTAAATGGCTCAGATTAGGAGAAACTACCGCTAACATTGGCCGCACTCTTAGATTAGCCCGTTTGACCGTGGCGACGATCATCAAAGACAAGAATCGCATTCATGACCATGTGATGTCCACTTTGATTACTAAGCAGTGTATTCGCCTTATGATGGAGATAGAGAGATTGCTAGTGCTTTTGCTTGATGACCAGAATTGACGGCATATCCCAGTAAGCCTCATGGTAATACCGGAAAAGGCTAAAGTATTATTTGAAGCCTTGAAAAGAGAAAAGGGGATGGGGAGTGCAGGTGAAATTTGTGGCCAGTAGGGGTTGGTTTAAGTGTTTTAAGGCTCATGCTAATTTGGATAACCTATGGGTGCAAGATGAAGCTGCTAGTGGTGATGAAGCAGCAAGAGGGTTTCCCAGTGTGATAGAAATAATTAG
The DNA here is from genome assembly GCA_037179515.1 of Halocaridina rubra. Taxonomy (NCBI): domain Eukaryota; kingdom Metazoa; phylum Arthropoda; class Malacostraca; order Decapoda; family Atyidae; genus Halocaridina; species Halocaridina rubra. Next base: position 37,744 of record JAXCGZ010004001.1, read on the forward strand.
GGAGGGGGGTTACCGTGCCGATCAGGTATTTAGCGTGGATGAGTTTGGCTTGTTCTGGAAGCGTATGCCTAATTGTATGTACATCGCCATAGAGGAGAAGACAGCACCAGCCCATAAAGCCAACAAAGAAAGACTGACTTTGCTTTTGGGGGCTAATGCTACTTGAGACTGTAAGCTGAGGCCCTTTTTTGTTTTACTTGGCAGAAAGCCCAAGAGCACTCAAGGGTGTTTGGAAGGGTCGTCTGTAAGTCAAACAAGAAGACTTGGATAACCCTTCAGATATTTGAGGACTGGTTCAGCAACCATTTTGTGCCTTTGTGCCTCCAAGGGTCTGCCCTCTAAGGTGTTGCTATTGCTGGACAGTGCCCCAGGTCACCCTACTATTTGGATGACTCATCCTAATATCAATGTGATTTACCTTCCACCTAATACCACTGCATTGTTACAGCCAATGGATCAGGGGGTCATTGCCTCTTTCAAGGTCTACTACCCCCAAAATACAATCGCTATGGTTCTCAGGGCAACTGAAAAGGACAAGAACTTGACTCTCAAGGATTTCAGGAAGTCGTACAATATTCTTCAGGCTTTGAAGAATAATACTTATGCTTGGGAGGAAGTGAAGCAAACGAATGTGAATGGGCTATGGAAAAGTGTGTCCTTAGTTTGTGAATGACTTGCAAGGCTTTCAGGAGAAAGTTGAGGCTTTCACCAATAATGTAGTTGCCCTGAGTAAGGAGCTCATGTTGGAGGTGGAGACTGATGATGTAAAGGAGCTTCTGGAATCTCATGGCGAGGAGTCATCTCCCGAGACCTCATTCAACTGGAGAAACAAATTGTTGAAGTGAATGAATAAATACCAAGCCCAGCGCATTCAACTGGAGAAGCAAGTGGTTGAAAAAAATAACAAGCCCAGAGCCCAAGAGTGCCACAACCAGGAAATTGGAAGAATCATTTGCCCTGGTAGAGGATGCGTTGACAAAGCTCGAGTCTCAGGACCCTAACATTGCTAGGTACACTAAGATCGAGAGAGTGATCAATGATGCCCTGCAGTGTTACATGGAAATTTGGGAGGAGAAGAAGAGGGCATCCTTCCAGACTCTCCGTGTCTAATTCTTTGTGAGATAGAGCCCACACCAACAGATCCTGTACCCTCTAGCTCAGGTGCCTCTACCTGTATAGACTCACCTGCTTCAGTACTTCCATCATCTGCTGTATGTACTTTTGCCTCTCCGGACTCACCTGCCTAAGTTTCTTCTGCACCTGCCTCTACATCTTCCTCCTGCATATAAGTCTGACTCTCCCTCTCATGCAACCCTCCTTCCAGTGGGCAAGGCAACCAAATGAGTAAAGGTGAGCAATATTGTACTGTTATACTGTACTGTACCATAGAGTCATTTTACTATTTTTATGTTTTAGATTACACAAGTAAATAATAATAATAATAATAATAATAAACTTTATTTCCATTTTACAATGGGTATTCGTCAGCCAGGACAAGCCCCAACCCCCCACTGTGATGTCCACCCACAGCAGTTCCTGCCAGTAAACAGCTTAAACTCTCGGTCTTGGACGGGGACCGATCTTTCGACCTCGTGAATGCGAAGCCAGCGCGTTACCACTGTACTAGATTAAGAAAGTAGATTATTTTTCTATGTTTTAGAGTATTTATTTTTAACATTGGTGGGGGACCTAGGTTCGAATTTAGGTGTGTTCCAACTTATGTCGAAATCCAGGTTAAGTCGGCTGTCAGGAACGGAACCTGACATTAAACGGGGACCCTCTGTAAAGCTTACCTCTGAGTCTTGTCTTTTAGATAATTTTCCATAGGAACAAGTAACTCTTAAGGCTATTACTTTGAATGTCTGTCATTAGTTGGTAATGTGAGGGATATAGATGACCATGGGTTGTCAACATCTATATTAGATACCCTCTTGCTCTCATTAGTTTCTTTGCCTGTGCAAAGGGTAATTTTTTGGTTGTCGATGTAGTACTGATTATTTGGTGTGTTGTGGTAAGGTACATATAGTTTCAATCCCTCTTTCCAGTTCATAGACTGAGATTGTGCTATTTATGGTACTTCCACTTATTTTTGGAAATTGTTTTTTTTTTTGGAAAGTGGGCATCCTGCAGTGAAAAAGGTGTCTAATTTTGCAATGAAATTGTGTAATTTGTATTGATGTATTTTCTTAGTTTAGATCTTTAGTTTTGTTGAATGTGATGTGGCAAGCATACAAAACTTGGAAATTATTGCTGGAATTTCTGTTCTTATTTGTTACCTAAGGCATGCAGTGTGGATATGTGAGCAAATGAAGTACATTCAGCAAACTATGAAAGGATAACAAAACACATGTTGAACATCTAGGGAACCTAGACTGCTTTGTAATCTGAGTTCATGCTATCATACCAACTGAGCTACTACAGTCAATAAAAATTTGCATATCATAGTACAGCTATTTCATGCAAGCACTCTTCCGAGCTTTCTAATACCAACCTGCTACAGTTGTATGTTGAGTTTGTTTATATATATATATATATATATATATATATATATATATATATATATATATATATATATATATATATATATATATATATATATATATATATATATATACACTTCCACTTTACTTACAGCTGTAAAAGGTCTGTATAAGGACAACAGGAAAAGTTCTTACATGTGCACAACAATATGCATATTTTTATCTGTTACAGTATCTCAGTCAGTATTGTGACATGAATATGGACTCTGCGGCGAGGGTTTGGTTCCCCTGATGTTCAACATGTTTTTTATGCATAACATATGTGTGAAATACACTACCTGCATAGGGCCTATCTCAAATAGCAGCTTATAGTCGCATTCTCTGTTCTCGAGCAGATCAGTGACTAGATTTTCAAGGGCATGAAGCTTTTTGTTTTTATTTGTATTTCATAGGCATGGAAGGTTGTGTTACAAAATGTACTAAACATGAGAATAGGATTATATTATCATAAGGATCTTCTGAATAAGAACTAGCTAACGTACATTCACATATCCTATCCTGTGCCTTAAATTTAGTATATCTTTCCACAGACAAGCAAGAAACGTAGAGGAGCCATCAAAAACCGGCCAGTAGTGGTTAAAGGTCAGCGACCAAAGGCAAAGCCTACTTAGTGGTTCTGAAGGCACTGGTCTAGTATATTGTTATTTTTTATTGAATTTTTTTTCTTGTTTTTATGATTTCATTATTTAATGATTATGAACTTTGAGGGGATAGTTCAATTTTTCAAAGGTCTTAATATATAAATATTCATCTAAGAGTGTGAGGCTTGAGTTGTATGTATTACCAAATAAAAATATAGGTGGTAGCTGGGATTTTTATTTCATAACTCCAGCACTCATAATGTATGCAAATATGTCAGTACTTTAATATTGTCACCAAATTATAGCTGAGATTTTGAAAGGTAATTACAGAATTGAAAGGTAATTGTAGAAAAACGATACTGTATTAGAAATGGTGAAGAACTACTCAAGCATGTACTTGTTGGAAGAAAATTTACCTAAAATGTATTTATAATGTATTTCCAAATGCTTATACTATCACTTCTTCTGCAATTACCTGATGTTAAAGAAGTTGCCTTATTTTATACCTTCACTGTATATATTTGATTGATCTTCTAAATTATGTTATACTGTGTAAGACTAATACAGGTATACCTTCATAAAATGTAAGAAACGTTGCTCTGATACTGCAGCATTGCAGTTTTTGTTGATAATGCCTTTTTCATGAACATACCATATTAAATAACAAGTTTAATTATTCTTTGGTTTTCCTTAAATATATTGCTGTTACTATCCATGTCTGTTCCCTTAGTAATTTTTTATTAGTGTTTTGGGCAATAGCATTTTCCATTCAAGAACCTATGAAGCTCAATTTTTTCATTGCCAGCTTTGAATCAACATTTGTAGGAGACGTGAACTTAGAAATTTTAGAGTAACTATATACTTTATTATTTTATGCAGTAAACCCATCGATCCTATAAAACAGACTCACATGAAAGACCATCATGGGAAATCCGGAGTTACTAGATGGCACTATGAATCCCTAGTCACACCAATGTCTTTTACAGACCCAGAGGGAAAAATACACTTGTTACAACAATGTCTTTTACAGATGCAGAAGGAAAAAAAAATACACTTGAATACTTGATTATCCTGCAGCTCATAAATATGTATATTAAAACACCAACAACTCACGTGCTGTATGGATGAAATACAGAGTGCTATTTTTCAAATAAAAGACAATATTAACATGTACTTGTCATATAGTTCTCTAAAATAACAAAGATAAACATACTCATTACTATGACAACTGCTTTTCTTGGCTAAATAAGGAAACAAGAATGAAGATATTTACATACATTCACAAATATGATGGGGTAGGCCAAGCCAAAGTTCACATTCCTCAGGAGAAATTCATACTCCATCCCTCACATCTCAGCATCTTTGAGATGATAATTCATCACTATTTCCCCCATCCCCTGCCATACTGCTTATATCTCGCACACTGTAAGTGGGGCACCTCATATGCTATGATTTCCTCCATTTGTCTTCTTACGGCACTCCACAATACCCACCTTTTCCAGCAGCACTGAGGTACAAGATAATCTCTTTGGGTGTGTCATTAAATCACAATCTCCATCTATCCCTCTATCCCTATCTCTTACACACACACTCTTCCTCTCTCTACTGACATACAATGTACAACCAATGCTATTTTCACCCGATCTATTTCATATATGGTCTTTCTCTTGTTTTTACTCTACTTCTTCTTCCCCCCACTATTTGCAGTCCATTACAGTTTCATTCATATCCCCAAATAATCTCACTGCTCTTTAGTCTAACTCACCAGACTGTTTACTTCCAATGCCCATTCTCTGCCACACCTTCATGTTTCTCACTAGCCATTACTGACACTCCTATCACGCTTCTTATATCACATCTCCATTACATTCAATCTTTTCCTTCCAACCTCTTATATTCCATATTTTCTGGTTTATACAGTGGCATGAGCACATTTACTTCTTTTTACAACCGTTTTGTATTCACTCCTAAATACCTGCTCCTCCTCATTCTTAATCCCACCAAGACATGCACTGACTTCCTTCACTCTGTAGTTTGCCTTCGTGTGTACTCCTTTCTCTGTTGCATGCAACCCTAGATACTTAAAACTTTCTATTTTAAGCATCTCGCCATATAATCTCAATTTCAACCTGCCAGCATCAGTATACCTTATTCATAGTTATTCTTAAACAACCTTTTCCCATACACGCGCACAGTTACAAACTCAAGGCATTGTTCCAATTTCTCAGAATTAGCCACTAGCATAGTTTGATCCACAAATATCTACTGATACACCTCCTTCAAACTCCAAACCTTTGTCTGATAATTGTTCACTTTGTGCCATGTTGACATCAAGCAACTCTGATGCAAATCTACATTCACATCAAGCCTATCCGTCATCATTCACAATCACACGTGCACGCTATTGCTCAACAACAGAATTAGACTGCTTTCAACGTGTCATGAAGCCAGCTAATAATATTTCTACATGACTTTATCTCAAGCGATTTATGTAAGATTATTTTGTACAAAAACACAAGTTTTGAGGCTTTACCAAGTCTATTATTGAGAAAAGTTGAGGAAGAGACTAATGTGCAAAAGAGTATGGGAATTTAAGATTATAAGATACCTGTACAAACAACTTTTACCTGACAACTCACTCTGGCAGTTTTTTTCTGTTTTTAATTTAGCAAACTCTTGAAAGTAGCTGGAAGCAGGTAGTCAATGTGGGAAGGGAGGTATTATCTACTTTTGCTTAGATTTCCAAAGTGTTAACCTCTCCCTCGTTGCTTACCTGCCTGTGTATTCGTTTATCATAGCTATAATCATACCTGCAACATTATTATTCCTGAACAGAAAAACAGGTTTTATTGTCAGTAAATGGCATATTCACTCCTAGCTAGTAATAATGCTTACATAAAATATATTTATTATTATATAATATAATAATAGTGAGCAGACTTCCTTGAAACAGATAACCTCCTAGTACATGTAATCACAACTTTCTCAACATTGCCTCTCTGTCAACCCCGTCATATGCTTTCTTTAAGTCCATTAAGTTCCCCCAATATCCCTACTCTTTTTTAATAAACTTCTTGCACAACCGTCTCCCCACAAACCCTTGGTTAATGCAGTCTCGTCCTCCCCTGAACCCACACAGTTCTTTCCTGATCACTCATTTCCTCTTCTAATTCCCTAAATAATCAACACTTGACCATACACCTTACCATTTGCACTCAGCAGACTAACTCCTGTAAGACTACTATATTTATGCTTATACAGTATTACTTTCTCTTATATTGTAGGACTGCACATGCAGCTTCCTATTAATTAGGACCCTCCCTTTTCTGAAACATTCTACGAGCTTACCTTCCTTTTCACTACTGCTTCTCCGCTATTGAAAGGCATTGCACATGACACCCATTTTACGTTGGTACCTTACCAGTTTTCATTACTTTCACTTCCACTTGTAACTCTTCTCTCATACATACCATATCATTTCCTAGCGTCCCCACAGCTATAATCAATATCTCTCATTATCCATGTTCATAAACTCAAAATATTGGACCCATCTTATTCTCACCCACTCGTCGACTAGCAAGACACCGCTAAGCACTCTTTGTACCCCCTAAGAAAACATATTTTTATTCCTTTTGAAATTCTTATACGACAAAACCCTTTTTTTTTTAAAAGACTATCCATGCGCACTCACAGACGCTCATAACTCAAATCTCAATCTCATATTTACTTACATACTCCTTGATGACCCCCAACTCAACCACACATTTGCACATCTAACCAACAGGACTATACCTCCTTTTCCTCATCCTCTCTCTATTGCATATTCCCTACTTCCCACACATCCAAACTGCTTCTCACCTTTCCTTTTCAGCTTTGCTTCACTCAATGCTAACACATTTATAAATTTTCAGAAACATGCATCCACTCTCCTCTATAACTCTCACTTGTTCCATTTTTTCATACCAGAGGCATGACAGTCTTAGCTAATCTTGTTTTATAATGTAAATCTAAATTCTCCTTCAGTCTTATCAAGATCGTAGAGGGAACATTTGTGTCATCTTTTATAAAATACCTAATAGCACTTATGCAGGCTTGATGAGTATTCCTACGGTAAAATGGTAGCCTAGGGTAGCGTGCCCAAACACTACAACCTTAGCATCCAGCATAGGGAGTCTTACGAACAAATTCCTCACATGTCAGGCAGTGACTATAACGGATATCCCCAGCGATGGAGGGGAAGAAATTTCGCACATATAAGCAAAAGAAAATTGGCAAGAGGGGTTTGGAAACCTCCTCTCTTAAATTATTGCCTTTTACGAGATAAGCAAATGAAGTGAGGACCAATTGGAATAGACATATGTTCTCCCCACTTTAGAATACCTTTTTGCATGGTTAAGGTGTGGTGAAACCAATGCAAAAATGGGAAAATACTTAATGAGAATACAAATGGAAACGGGAAGTATCTGGGAGAGTTAATGGAAGAATATCTGGTGAAAACAAGATGACCTAGTCAAGTAGTGTCAATACTGCTGAGTGAAGAGATGAGGGATTATGAAATGACAATGCAAAACTAAAATTCCTACGAAGCTAAGAGTAAATACACCCAGGGGTAATTACAGGTGCCATTGGACATGTTAATGAGAAGAATGAGCATTACTTGGTACAACTTATTGGGAAGGTTAGGATACTAGTTTGTAGAGAAAAAATTAAACTATTGTATGTCCATATAAAAATGGTGATTGATTATAAAGCTACAACGGAAATACTGCTTTGTACCTTGGTACACTTCCGGATATACACTGAAAAGAGGAATATATGTCTGAGCAGTCGCTTCATTATAATAATGAAAAATATGTAGTTGATTTTCAGGCGTGACAATGTCTTTATTAATTTTTTCATTTTGATTTTGATAGTAATTTCTGCTCGTACCTTTTTAACATCAGAATCACCATGACGCTCACCTTACTACTAGGAGATTCTGGCAAAGACATACTGAAGGAATCACCTTAGGTGCTAGCCTTTATTAAATAGGCAGATTAAGAGAGTACACCATTACACGTGAGAATTCCAATACCAAATAAGTATTTACTCGAGGTCAGGCTATGGGAAGCAGCAATAATGCCAGTACTGTGGCTATTGCAAATACTGTACCACTTATTGGAAAAAGTGACCACTATCTGTTGGTGAGGGAGTACATCTTTGAACCTGTTCTGGTTGAGCGTAAGGAGACAGAGGGAAATATGATGTAGAACAATCTATAAGGCGATTACAGGAGGATGAACGATTACTCTATGGATATAAACTTAGGGACACTATTCGTTTAAGAACAATAAGAGAATATGGCTATTTGCTGTATATCACGATTGGAAGTGTTAACATTCAAGAGAAATTGAATTCGGTTACGAATGTAAGAGTACTAAAGAAAGGATAGAAAATGCAGAATTTAGTATTGAAAGCGAAAAACTAAATGCCTTGCAAAATTATAAAAAGATAAGCATGCACCTATGTATATTGAAGAAAAACAGAGAGGGAATTTAAAGGTAAGAGAACAAGTTGGTAAGGACACGTTAAAAATATCACTGAGGCAGAAAATGAGATCTGTGAATAATTCAACAATGAGTCTTGCTAAGTTTCAACAGAAGAGACTATTCAATTCCCACTACAGTGGAGGTGACAAAACAAGGGCCAATATTAAAGAAATTCGTTTTTCATCTACATAAGGCAGTGAAGTACTGATGGTTTAGAGATCATGTAACCGTGGGAATTGTTATTAAGACTGGCCAGGACAGTTCGACGTTAAGTCTTCCATCAGTTACATTCTTTTCTATGCATAGATCTACATCGAATTTTCATTCATATTCATTACACATCTCTTATCATCCTTTCTCATCAGTTTCTCTATATGTGTCCTTCGTCCCCAGCCTTAATGAGGGCAATTTCCTTTGCCCGAATTGGTGTCACACCCATAAAATGTATGTACTTAATGAGTGTGCTGCAAAGTTATCTGTAACACATTGCATCATATTTTGTAAAGTCGTTGCACTCTGAGGAGATTCCAAACTGAAGTTAGCAAATGAGCGTTGTATCCACCGCCTAAAATAGTGGTTCTCAACCTAGGGTTGGGGGGGGGGGGTCATGAGATGATGTTAAACAAAAAGAATAAAAAAATAGTATAATGGTCGACTTTTGTTTTAAGGCTAAGTCAAAATAATTCTGCTCATAAATTTCAAACAAGTAATAAACTGAATGTTTAAATTTCAGTACATATTTTTTTTTTTTACCCTATATTTCATTATTTTACCGTAACTAGTTACGAATTGCTACGCAACCTTAAGAATAACGCTGGCAATACAAGCCGCGCAGGACAAAAGTAACACCATGAACAATCGCAAAAACTAAAACTAAATAGTAGTCACTTGTGCTTCCCCCACGGTTGCACTGGGACTAACTTTCTATACTTCAGAAAGGAAAAAGGTTGTGTTTCAATGGTGTCAGTAATTTTATGCTAGCGTTATTAGTTATGGAAGGTACGATTTATCAGTCATAATGCGTGTATTTTTTTTTATTTATCTTATCTTATTTGTTGTTACTATCTTGTTATGATCCGGGGCATAGGCATGTACTATGTGTGTCTGT
>JAXCGZ010004001.1:57500-60000 GCA_037179515.1 Halocaridina rubra
ACGAGGCTCGATCTGCCTACCTCATGACTACGAAGCCAGCGCGTTACCACTGTACTAGCTAGAGATTAACCACAGTTCATCATTTAACACCATAGCCCAATATTATCACTTACAGCCATCACCACTAACAAGCTAGCAAATAACATCACCGCCTATCATACATCATCTACCACTCTCACCCACAGCCAACCACCACTTAATAAGATCCATCAACCATCAGCTACCACTGATCAATCACCCCAACCACCGTCATCACAACCAGCAACCATCACCCAACACCATCATCACCAACCATTACCACCATCCTCTACTACTACCAACAATAATTTCAAGCCACTATACAGTAACTACCACCAACACTCATAAACTATCTTTCACTATCAACAACCATCCATATTCCCCCATCGCCTCCAGCCAACTACAGTCCCAACCATCTATCAGTCACCACAGTAACCAACACCCCTACCCGTCACACCTTTCACCATAATTACAACCATCCCTACCCAGCAATCACCACCATTGGCCACTAAATACGCGACCTAAGCCATCGTCACAGTCAACCACCAGTTTCCGTATGCCAGTCACCACCACCACCTACCAATCATCGATAAATCATTACTTACCACCTCTCCCAACCAAGCATCCCCACCCCTACCTAAAATTCATTATCTACCTCCACTACCACTTCCAATCACTAACCGCCGGTACTAACCAAATGCCACAAACCACCATCAACTCTAACCTTCATCTGCTACTCGTAATCAGTCTCGTATCACTCTTCCTTCAAATCTCAACTCCGATTTCTGAGTGGGGCACTCAAAATTTAGTTAAATTCCATGCCTCCAAGGCAGTTTCTGGCTATCTCTTCATCTTCTCCTCCTCCTGATAACCTTATTGTCTTCGAAACTAACGAAATTTACCCTCTTAATTCTATCAACATATTAGGAATCCATATAGCCTCTAAACTTGTCTTGAAGGAATCACATAATCAAAATTTCTCAATTTTCTTCCAAAAAATTGGGGGTTTTGTTAGTTTCCGTCATTACTTTTCCAGTCTACAGTTACTTAGAATTTATAAAGGTCTTATCCGTCCCTGCTTAGAATACTGCTCACACATCTGGAGTGCTTCTTCTTATACTTATCTCCTTGACAGGGTTGAATCTAAGGCAGTCAGACTCATTAATGATCATTCTCTTACTTCTAATCTGGATTTTCTCTCTCTTCGCCGTAAGGTATCTTCCCTTTCTCTTTTCTATTGCTACTACTTCTATCGCTGCTCTGATGAGTTGGCGAGTTGCATCCCTCCCCCACTGCCGAGGCCGCGTAACACTCGCCAAGCAGCCTCATCTCACAGGTACTGTGTGGAGATTTGTAGCTCACGGGTTGGTCGGTGCAGTGATTGCTTCTTCTCATCTACCTCCAGACTCTGGAACTCTGTTCCTCCTTCTGTCTTTGCTAATTCTTATGACCTATCATACTTCAAAAAGCAGATCTATCGTCATCTCAGGGCCTAGTCCTCCATATCTCTGGGTCCTCCGTACTTTGACTGTTTTTTCTGTCTGTCATTTTTCCTTTCTGTGATATTACCTCATCTCTGCCTTGTCCTTAAGCTTTTTCTATTCCTTCGTCTTGGTGTTTTTTCGTGCCCGGGCCTTTATTGATTAGGGCAGTTTTTGCCTGTCCCGGTGTCACACTCATAAAAAAAAAAAACGCCACCATTGCTAAATTAAGTCCACCTCGAGATACTTCCACTACCGCTATTAGATTTAAATATTTAATTTCAAAATACAATTTATTTTTAATTTTTACACCTTCGGAAAAAATAAATATTAATCTGAAGACTGACCATCGGGCTGTCTCCATTTCTAATGGATTCTTTGCCTTATTCAGAAATGGTCACAAGTAAACCCTCTCTGACTGACAAAGCTTCTCTTCAAACATCTTTGTTCTTTTTTTTTATATGACATTTAAGTAGCCATTCAAATGGAGAAATCGACTCACTAATGCATTTCCGTCAAGAACAAAGACTTAAGAAACGTCCTAGAAATAATTACATGACGTATTGGAAAATTAATAACAAATATATCTAGCTATTACGAAAGTTATTTGAGGGGTCAGTAATTATTTTTAAACTAATTAGGAGAGAGAGAGAGAGAGAGAGAGAGAGAGAGAGAGAGAGAGAGAGAGAGAGAGAGAGAGAGAGAGAGAGAGAGAGAGAGAGAGAGAGAGAGATCGTAACAAGAAGAGTAATATTGAAATAAAGTCTGATGATCAGTTTCCAATGAAGTAACCATACAATATACCATCAATAACTCAAAATATAGCTGAAATAATGGTCACATGAATAAACAGGGGAAATTACAAAGCTACTCCTATAAATATCGACATATCATAATTTTTTAAATAGAAATAAATTGCAAATAGGCAAAGAAGAGAACAGCGTACACAATTAATACTGCCGGAGTTTGCGTATAGCTGCAGTATTTCGCTTTTAGAAAAG
>JAXCGZ010004001.1:65000-75000 GCA_037179515.1 Halocaridina rubra
ATATTGTTCCGGCTCCGGTTTTACGTTACGGACTCCCTTATCAACCAAGGGCTAGGACGGTTGCCCTCTTGCGAAGGACTTGCTTTGGCAGATGCAATCCTTACGCTGAGTGCATGCCTTTGCTAACCTCAGACCGTGACGGGGCGCGAACCCTCGACCTGACGCCTCAGATATATATATATATATATATATATATATATATATATATATATATATATATATATATATATATATATATATATATATATATATATATATATATATATATATATGCGAGTGCCAGCGGTGTCTTAGTCGAACAGCGTGCAAATTGGGAGGAGATGATCCTAATATGTGAGAGTTCGACCCCACCGCGGGGCGTTAGGAATGGAATATAGCCTTAATGTCCCTGTCCCAAGCCCTCTGTGTTCACTGAAATTCAAATGGGAACTAACTGTGACCAATAAAAAGCGCAATATATATATATATATATATATATATATATATATATATATATATATATATATATATATATATATATATATATATATATATATATATATATATATATATATATATATATATGTATGTATATATATATATGTATGTATATATATATATATATATATATATATATATATATATATATATATATATATATATATATATATATATATATATATATATATATATATATATATATATATATATATTTATGATTGTAGCACCAAGACGGGCCAAAAGAAAAATAATAATAAATCTGCCTTCATCGAACCTGGACACGAGGAATGCATAAAGAAAAATAGAGATGGGAAGTGTTGTGACTTGTCAGATGTGAAGGGATAATACGACATGTGTAACGAGTATCCAAGAATATTCGGGGTTCATATATATATATATATATATATATATATATATATATATATATATATATATATATATATATATATATATATTTATATATATATATATATATATATATATATATATATATATATACATACATATATATATATATATATATATATATATATATATATATATATATATATATATATATATATATATATATATATATATATATATATATATATATATATATATATATATATATATATATATATATTTATATATATATGTAGATATAATATATATATATATATATATATATATATATATATATATATATATATATATATATATATATATATATAGATATTTATATATATATATATATATATATATATATATATATATATATATATATATATATATATATATATATATATATATATATATATGAAAACACACATATATATGCGTGTAATTACCAAATTGTACTTACCTAATTGTGCTTACGGGAAAAGCTCTAGGCTCATAACTTCACATCTCCTGGTCTGTTCCATTTTTGTACTCAGTGATATTTATCATAATTGTCTTTAACTATGAATTGCGTTAGCATTAACTACTTCCTCACTTAGCGAATTCCAATTATAAACTACTCTCACACTAAAAAAAGTTCTGCCTTACATCCTGCAAAAAGATTTTCTTACGAAGCTTCAAACTATGACCTCTAGTTCTAGAGCCAGCCATGTGAAAATATCAATCCCTAAACACTATATCAAAACATGTAGGAATTTAGAAACCATCACCAAATCCCCCTCATTCTTCTAGCTTCGAGTGATGGGAAGCATAATTCCCTCAGCCTCTCGTCATAACTGAGGTTGCGTATTTCTGGCACCAGTTTCGTGGTATGCCTTTATACTTTTTCCAGCTTTTTCATATGCTTTTTTCAAGTGTTGACTCCATAAAGGGGTTGCATATTCAAGCTTTGACCTCACATTAGTTACATAAATATTTCGGAACATTTTCTTGTCCATGTTTCTGAAGGCTACCCTTACTATGTCAGTTGTATGCAGTTATATGTGTGTGAGTGTAGGTATGTATACATTTGACAGCATTAATTTGAAATTTCTGCTTTAATTTGGATTATTTTCACACTAAAGATGAAATTGAGATTGTACTTAAAAACGTGCATTAGAAAAAGAACTGAGAAATATAAAGATAACAAGCTAACGATAATGTAAGTTATGCAGTCTCTCTAATGCTACACACACACACACACACACACACACACACACACACACACACACACACACACACACACACACACACACACACACACACACACACACACACACACACACACACACACACACACACATATATATATATATATATATATATATATATATATATAAATATATATATATATATATATATATATATATATATATATATATATATATATATATATATATATATATATATATATATATATATATATATATATGACTGTATGTATATATATATATATATATATATATATATATATATATATATATATATATATATATATATATATATATATATATATATATATATATATATATATATATATGTATGTACAGTATATATATATATATATATATATATATATATATATATATATATATATATATATATATATATATATATATATATATATATATATATATATATATTAATAATACTGAAGTGTTAACATACAGTCTAAAATGGAAGGAAAAGCCCGTTAAATAATACAACGAATATATATATATATATATATATATATATATATATATATATATATATATATATATATATATATATATATATATATATATATATATATATATATATGTCTATATATATATATATATATATATATATATATATATATATATATATATATATATATATATATATATATATATATATATATGTATATATATATATATATATATATATATATATATATATATATATATATATATATATATATATATATATATATATATTTATATATATATATATATATATATATATATATATATATATATATAAAGTACTTATTAATTTCATGACCTAAACTGGTCACCTTTTCAAAGTACAATGGCAAAAGGTATCTCTTGCCATTGTACTTTGAGAGGGTGACCAGTTTGGGTCACGAAATTAATATATACTTTATATATATATATATATATATATATATATATATATATATATATATATATATATATATATATATATAAATGTATTTTCGTTGTTTTATATAATGGGCTTTTCCTACTCTCTCTCTCTCTCTCTCTCTCTCTCTCTCTCTCTATATATATATATATATATATATATATATATATATATATATATATATATATATATATATATATATATATATATATATATATATATATATATATATATATATATATATATATATATATATATATATATATTAGGAAAAGCCCATTAAATAAAACAACGAAAATATATACATATATATAAAAAGCACTTATTAATTTCGTGATCTAAACTGGTCACCTTCTCAAAGTACAATGGCAAGAGATACGACTAGCAAAACAGAAGAAAACTTGAAAAGTTTTCTTCTGTTTTGCTACTTGTATCTCTTGCCATTGTACTTTGAGAAGGTGACCAGTTTAGGTCACGAAATTAGTAAGTGCTTTATATATATATATATATATATATATATATATATATATATATATATATATATATATATATATATATATATATATATATATATATATATATTCGTTGTTTTATATAATGGGCTTTTCCTACCATTTTAGACTCTATGTTAACAGTTCAGTGTTGTTAATATATATATATATATATATATATATATATATATATATATATATATATATATATATATATATATATATATATATATATATATATATATATATATATATATATATATATATATATATATATATTTATTTATATATATGTATGCATATGTTATATATATATATATATATATATATATATATATATATATATATATATATATATATATATATATATATATATATATATATATATATATATATATATATATATATATATATATATATATATATATATATATATCTTAAATACATGAATTTCTTCCAACAGGGGCGTTACTGTGCATAGCCTTAGATAACAAGACAAAAATTCCTGTCGAAAACTACAAGTCAAGAAACCTCTTACAAACTGTGAGCGTCCAAGATGAGACCCATATCCAAGCTTCGAATGGAGAGAGTGAAGAAGAAAACAATGAAAAAGAGAACACGGAAAAGAAGAGAACAAATGGAACAGCTAATTCTGAGCAATCTGCTTTCAGGAAAGAAATACCAAAAGGGCGGAAGGAAGCAAATTTTGAGGAAGTAATTCCATCAAGAACAAATATCACAGAAGATCTAATGGGCAACGATACCAAAATTTCTAGCAACGGCCAAAGAGGATCTGAATACCATGTAGATGTACCAGATAAAACAGTACAAAGAAATTATACATTGCAGAGCACTACTGTTCACAGTACTAACCCTTTATATTCACATCACGATATCATAATACGACAGCAACAAAGGAAGGAAAATGAAGTTACATCAATACATTCAACGCTAACAATGAGCCCAATACAAGGATCTGAAAACCGAAATGAAAATAGTCTTAATAGGCCATTGCTGGATATGACGAATGTACAACAAGAGATCCAAAATCGGTCTGCTCCAAGTCAGCAACTAAGAAAGTCTGGAGATGCTGAGAGTTTGAATTTCATTCATGAGATTAAAAGCTCTCAGATCTTTGGAAATAGTAGTTCTGTATATATCAAGAACGGAAAGCCATTCTCACATGTAGGTGATGAAGGACTGGACGACAGTATTCACAAAGCGATCATAAACGTGGTGAAGACAATAAGAAACAAAAATATTTACATCGTCCTTCAGAGTCAATATGGTAAGTGCTGCTTAAACCACTTGAAACTAAGTTTCTAAATACATAGACAAATCTATAATATCATACTTTGACAACATCATTCAGCCCAAAATGACTTCTTTCTCTCAGAATTTTTTTTTTCTATTGTAATGACAACATGACAGAACCAGAATGTTGATATTATCATAATGTAGTATCCTAAGTCACTGGGTTATGCGCGATTACGATACCAGAAGAGCATATAAATCAATAAACTGTTTTCAGATACAGACAGTTACATTGTGCGGGATTTATGGAATGGAGGATTACCTGTACATATCTTTGAATCAGAACTGTGGTGGGAAGAAATTTCTCAACTAACTTATTTCCATTACACACAACATATCTTACTAGGTCCATTAGAATGGATTGTCAGTACAATGCAAAAGGTAAGATAATATTGTTTATAAAATTGTCTTTAAAATATGTACAACTACTAACACCCACTTCTTTGTGTTATCGTAAGCACACACGAGCAATTACATTTCCAAATATCTGTAATTAGCATTAAATCTACAGGAGTTCTTTTTATGTTTTGCTTTGGTCGACCTTTCTTACATATCTGAACTGGAAACGTAAATATTTCAATTTAATAATTCCAAATTAATAGCTAATTAAGTAATTAAATAAATTATATAAAATCTACCTCAAAGTTAGTTAATAAATTTTGTTTGCTCTCGCAAGCGAATGTCATCAATGAGAATCTTAATACTTTGCATACTATATTTCTTTAACAGTAAGGAAATGTGTATGTTTCCTTACATACAGATTAAATCCAGATCCAAATTGGTAACAAAAAACTTCATTTGCAGATTAAAAGCGTGTACAACGAAAACATTCTCAATGCAGTGGTAAGCATTTATATTTACGTTCTATCTGCTATCTATGTTTTAGAGGGAATTTGTTCTACACGTAAGTCCCGATCTACACTATATTGCATTGTCTGAATGTAAAGACCTAAACACATACAATTACAATATAAGATTAAATATATAACTATATATCACAGAGTTAAATAACGATTTATGCATACTTTGCTATAAAGAGACCTTTGAATATATTAAACATTTTGCAGAACACGCAGTGGATTTGGATACCTACCAAACCATCACAACCTAAATCACCTACGAGGAACCCGTTGCCAATATCAGCATATTTTTCAAAGTGTGTGAAAGAAATAAGTCAACAGCTGCAAGAGGGCATTAGAGGTGTTCTTTTAGTTACGGATGAGTTGGTTTATCAGAAGAGAAATGACTCTCTAGAGAAGAACACATCGAAAAAGAGGTAAGACCCTACTTTCAGAAAATAAAAATATCTCTAAACCAAATAAAACTAGGCTACTGGTGTTCAATGACTATTCTTTACGTTTGTTGTCCGAGAAGTAAGAAAATTACTGTAATTCATGCCCCACATTGCAGCACTACAAAAAGAAGTGTTCTGTGAGCTTTAGAACGAGAAGATATATTGCTATACTTTTTAAATGTTTTTCCATTCTATATTTATATTAAACTACCAAAAGTACTCATATTAATGTCGACCAAATATTGATAAAATTCACAATCACAAAACTTAAGGAAAGTTTTATTAGTGTTTTATATATATATATATATATATATATATATATATATATATATATATATATATATATATATATATATATATATATATATATATATATATATATATATATATATATATATATATATATATATATATATATATATATATATATATATATATATATATATATATATATATATATATATATATATATATATATATGAGAGAGAGAGAGAGAGATGACGCAAGACAACTATTTCTATTTATCTGCATCTTTCACTTATAGTTTAATCAAGATCGCAGCAATTGAAGCCCCTGGTGATGGTTCTTGGACCCTGAAGGCAATCGCCTCATGGGACAGCGAAAAGGAGTGGATTAAGGTACCAATTTGGCCAATTCCATCATTCAATTTTCGTAACAGAACGATTAGGATGTCGGTCATTCAAGTAAGTTAACAGGGTTTTGTTTTTTGTAGGATAAACTGATAGAGATTGATCAATATTTCTCTTTATTTCGTAAAGGAAAGAAAAAAAAATTGTGTTTAAAGTAAGGAGGTAAAAAAGTAAATAAATAGTGAGATAACAAGGATTCACTTCTGATTTTTCAATATTCCACAGAAACCGGTTGTATTTGAATATGCAGAGAATGGTAATCTGAACGAAGCCAAAGGATATATGAAAGAACTCATGATTATCGCCCGAGAACATCTCAACTTCAGAGACCTTCTTCTACCCACGCAAGGGTTTGGTGTCCCTCTGGATAATGGAAGTTGGAAGGGGATGGTTGGCGTCCTCAGTCGCAGGGTGAGAAAAGGATTGTGTTTCTTTAATAATTGAAAAATGCAAAATTTTAATCTACTACTAGTGATCAATAACTGCCAGATTTATGATTTAATACTCAAATTTTAAAGCTTATGATGTGTCTGAATCATAGGAAGCTGATGTGGCTCCTCTGGACTTCAGCCCAAGCCCAGTGAGGACAAAAGTCGTTGACTTCAGTTACCCAGTTGGTGAGGATATTCTTATCATCCTCTCAAAGGCGCCTTCCATAGTGATTAAGCCTTTTCTATTGCTGCAGATATTTTCCCCTCTGGTGAGTTGAACACAGACAATGGAAATACTGAGACGGCACATACATTGTCGAGTTGATAAACTAGTGCAACTCTAATAATAAGCATCTAATAAAGTAACTGATTATTATACACCAAATAATAAAACAAAGTATATTTTTATGTAAAACTATTTAACGAAGGTTAACACTAATGTTTATAAACTGTCATCTAAAAATATGGAGCTTCAGAAAAGCTTCGTCATATTTTATAGATATAAGAGGAAACAACTCCAATATCAGTAATGATAAAAAAAAAAAATTGTAATTTAAAAAATAAAGTAAATAAAATATAACTCATTCTCTACGAGAACAGTATAAAATATGAGAGTACAGTACAGTTTGCTGGCAACACAGCCTTATTCAGCAATTCACACGAAGCCAAAATACATAGTAAAGTGGAATTCTAGATAGCCTACCTTTAATCTCAAAATTAAGGATGGCTAAAGCAAATACACATACACTCACATTCTCACACCTTAAAACTTGTAATGAAAATAAATTTTTTCAATAATATTTCTATATATGTAAGGAATAAAAGTAGTGGTTTTGCTATACAACACTCCCAATTTACATGCTAACGTAATCTAACCTTAACGAAGTGTGAGAGGCACGTTCCCCGATATATTTTAAACTCATGTTGTAGGTTGGCCCATGGCATCAACCGCCCATTGCGATACTACAGCTGAAATCTTTTGGACTTAAATCAGACTGTTCTTGCCAGCTTGATGTTAGGTCTTCCTTCAATTAAGGATCCTTTTCTATATCCTACATCTATACAGGATATTCTTGCATATTCGTTACACATCTCTTGTTATCCCCTCACATTAGACAAGTCACAACACTCCCCATCTCTGTTTCTCTTTGCTTTATGTTTCTGCGTACCCAGGCCCGATGAAGGCAATTTTATTCTCCCGTCCTGGTGTCACACTTATGAAAAAAAAACAGGAGCAACATATTCCTACTATTCTTCCATACATAATTTAAAACTTTTCGTCTTTGGTTTACAGATTACCATAAGTGTTATTATGATTCATTTTTAATTTCTGTTCACTTGCTCAATATCGCAGTTTTCTGTGTTTTTGAAGGCCTGGGCGAGTCTCCTCGGTGCAGCAATAGTAACTGGAATCTTACTCGAGTGCACAGCAAGAGTTGAATCCATTTTTTCTGCGAGAAACCGCATTACCAGCAACCCTTTCGCAAACGTCACTAATGTACTGATGATTTTCGTATATCATGGTTAGTAGGCTAAGTCTAATACTAAATACATTGAAGTACGACCCTCAGTCTTTCTAGCAAGACTACTCTGAAAATATTATCTATATAATGTTCATCAAATTGGGTCGTTGATAACAATCTACTTTAAGAGTAGGGAATATATATATATATATATATATATATATATATATATATATATATATATATATATATATATATATATATATATACATATTCATATATGTATATATATATATATATATATATATATATATATATATATATATATATATATATATATATATATATATATATATATATATATATATATATATATATATATATATATGACTATTTATTCCAAGAGAAACTCTTTAGAATATATATATATATATATATATATATATATATATATATATATATATATATATATATATATATATATATATATATATATATATATATATATATATATATATATATATATATACATACATATGAAATACAGGGTGGTATTTAAGCTTTTGATATGGGTTAAGGAGAAAGCCTTGCATAGTATATATTTTGCTTTATATCCTCTAACTTTGATTCTCAGTAAATGAAGATACAATTTGCTGATTGGCTTGCTCTGTGGCTTCCAAAGTTGGAGACAGTGAAGCTATTCGTGTTGTTGACCGAATTCGGGCAAATTGCAATTGTAAGGCCATGGAAGTGGATTGCCAACAAACTGGACCGAAGTGAATGTTGCTTTACTGACAGTTGGAAGAAGAGATATGACAGCTACCACTCAACTTTTGGCTCTGGTGCACCAGAAAAGCTGTGCCAGGTGAGTTAAAACATCACTGCAGAATCGTGTGGGCAGCAACGAAGAATCAGCGCAAACGAAGGGGATGAGAGAAATGAGCACCAAGGGAAAATTGTGTATCAGAAACTGGTTCGTCAGTACCCCTTGCCAGGAGGGATGAAGCCTTTTCACGATATTCCATACCTCATTAAATCTGCTGAGAATTGCCTTTGGTTTTGTGACTTTTGTGTCAATGAAAGGAGGACGACTTCATTCACCTTTGCCCAGTTGACGAATACTTCATCTGACCTGTTCGGCATCCTTCTTTTCAGAATGACAGGATCTGAACACTGAGTAAGAAAGAGACTGAAGACACCGAACTGCACCAAAAATTGTAGCTCCAAACTTTATTAGAATTTTCCGTTCTTCACCGTGAAACGCCTTTTTTGGTTAATCAAGGAAGAGGAAAGAGTTGTAAGGGAGTGTATATTGGGAAAATATATT
>JAXCGZ010004001.1:82500-92500 GCA_037179515.1 Halocaridina rubra
CAGTTTCCTTGACCAGCATAGTTTGCAAAGTTATGGAGAAACTTTCTAAGGAAACATATCTCTCTTCACTTGGAATCCTTCAACTTTTTGTCAGTGAGGCAACATGGCTTCAGAGAAGGTAGATCAACAGTAACAAACTTATTAGAATTTTATGATGAGGTAAGCCCAATCTTACAGGAAAGAGAGGGCTGGGCAGATTGCATATTCCAAGACTTCCAGAAAGCGTTTGACACTGTTCCACATGGGAGACGTATTAGGAAGCTGCAAGCAATGGCTACAATAGGTAGAAAAGTCTTGAAATGGATAAAACTTACTTAGAATGAAGGGAACAGAGGGTTAGAGCAAGACACTCAGTGTCTGAATGGAGAAGAGTTAGTAGTGGAGTTCCACAGGGTTCAGTTTTAGGGCCACTTTTGTTCCTTGTATATGTAAATGACCTACCAGAGTCTGTAAATTCATTCATGAATATGTTTGCAGATGATGCAAAGATTGTGAAGAAAGTAGGAAACGAGAACAATGGTAGAGAACTTCAGGAAGATTTAAATAGTCTTCACGAGTGGTCAGAAAAGTGGCTAATGAAATTCAATACTTCAAAATGTAATGTAATGAGAATGGGCACAAGTGCAAGAAGGCTCAAGCTTGACTACTCGGTGGCTGGAGGACAACTTCAAGAGACAGAAAATGAGAGAGATCTAGGAGTAAACATACTAGCAGATTTGTCTCCAGAAATACACATAAATGGCATAGTAAGGGCAGCATATGCATTCTTATCAAATGTAGGGGTAGCCTTCAGGCACATGGACAAGGAAATGTTCAGAAATATTTATGTAACCTATGTGTGGCCAAAACTCGAATATGCAGCCCCCTTTTGGAATCCGAACTTGAAAAAGCACATAGCTAAGCTTGAAAAAGTTCAAAGACATGCCACGAAACTGGTGCCAGAAATACGTAATCTCAGTTATGATGAGAGGCTGAGGGAATTAGACTTACCATCACTCGAAACTAGAAGATTGAGGGGGGATATGGTGACAGTCTTTAAATTCCTTCATGGTTATGATAGAGTGGATAGGGACCGATATTTTGATATGGCAGGCTCTAGAACTAAAGGTCATAGTTTAAAGCTTCGTAAGAAAACTTCTTTGCAGGATGTAAGGAAATACTATTTCAGTGTAAGAGTAGTTGATAATTGGAATTCGCTAAGCGAGGAGGTAGTTAATGCTATCTCAATCAATAGTTTTAAGGACAGGTATGATAAGTATCACTAAGTATAAAATGGAACCGATGAGGAGACGGGAATATACGAGCTTTGGGCTCTTTCCCGTAAACACAATTAGGTAATCACAATTTGGTAATCAATCGAAAAAACGCCATATCTCGCTGCGATTGGAAGGTGGCCATAACTGTAGAAATAGTGGAGATTATTTGGACTCGGGATACCTTGTGCATTTTCACCTATCACAGTTGTTTTGAATTTGGAACCCTGAAAGCAATACTAAAGTACCTTATCCCCTAAATCTTTAGTTGCGTCTCATGACACATTAGAAACACAAAATTATAATATTTATTCCACCATACACCAGGAATATTCCTTCCAGTTGCATGTAATGGGTAAAAGTATAGATTTTTTTTCCCCATCTTCCATTCACCATCTTCAGTAGCCTCCTACGCCATGTAAGAAATACAAGAGTAGGATATTTTCTCTCTCCTCAACAAATCTTCACTCAATGAATCAAAATTAAAATTGGTATATAGGAATTTACCTAGCAGTTTTGTTGTTCTTTTGCAAACCTGTCTACCATTATATGACATAATATATTTCTTTGCATATGTACAAGGGAAAGTGATAATGATAATAATGAAAATAATAATAATGATAATAATAATAATAATAATAATAATAATAATAATAATAATAATAATAATAATAATAATAATAATAATAATAATAATAATAATAATAATAATAATAATAATAATAATAATAATAATAATAATAATAATAATAATACAAGCTAAGTTGAAGTGGCTGGGACAAGTACAGAGAATGGAGGAGGTAAGAATTCCAAAATTAGCATTCAAATGAACACCAGATGGAAGAAGGCCCACAGGCCGCCCACGAAAAAGATGGAGGGATGGTATACAGGAAATCTTAATAAATTATAGAATGGGAAGACTGAATAAATTGGAGGAGGAGGATATCTTCCGGGACAGAGCGGAATGGAGAGGAAGATGCTCCACACTGACAGACTAAAAAGCCTACCTGTGGGAGGAAAGAAGGAAAAGAATAATAATAATAATAATAATAATAATAATAATAATAATAATAATAATAATAATAATAATAATAATAATAATAATAATAATAATAATAATAATAATAATAATAATAATAATTATAATACCAACAAAAATAATATAAATAGTAATAATAATGATATATATATATATATATATATATATATATATATATATATATATATATATATATATATATATATATATATATATATATATATATATATATATTATATTACAAAGAAACGGCATAAGAGAGGACTGCTAAAGTTTACATAAGTCTTGGAGAAACACCATGCCTCAAATATCCCTGTTGAAGACTATAGAGAGAAGCATCTCCCATTGAGGTAACAATTGTCTTTTACAGAAATGATTCTTTGACATAAGTTCCTCGAAGTCCTTATTTATGAGCTTTCGAAGACCTCCAGTCTCCATCGTCGGACAGTTGAATAAACACTGATGAATGGAATTTTCTTGGAAAAAGACGATGGTTGAGAAGCTCCGCTTCCTCAAGAGTAGAGTATCTTTTGCCAAGAGTAAATCTTCAACAACCGGTGATTACCTAATTGTGATTACCTAATTGTGCTTACGGGAAAGATGCCAAAGCTCGTATCTTCCCGTCTCCTGATTGGTTCCATTTTCTACTTAGTGATACTTATCATACCTGTCCTGAAAACTATTGACTTAGCGAATTCCAATTATCAACTACTCTTACACTGAAAAAGTATTTACTTACATCCTGCAAAGAAGTTTTCTTACGAAGCTTCAAACTATGACCTCTAGTTCTAGAGCCTGCCATATCAAAATATCGATCCTTATCCACTCTATCATAACCATGAAGGAATTTAAAGACTGTCACCATATCCCCCCTCAATCTTCTAGTTTCGAGTGATGGTAAGTCTAATTCCCTCAGCCTCTCATCATAACTGAGACTACGTATTTCTGGCACCAGTTTCGTGGCATGTCTTTGAACTTTTTCAAGCTTAGCTATGTGCTTTTTCAAGTGCGGATTCCAAAAGGGGGCTGCATGTTCGAGTTTTGGCCTCACATAAGTTACATAAATATTTCTGAATATTTCATCGTCCATGTGCCTGAAGGCTACCCTTGCATTTGATAGGAATGCATATGCTGCCCTTGCTATGCCATTTATATGTATTTCTGGAGACAAATCTGCTAGTATGTTTACTCCTAGATCTCTCTCATTTTCTGTCTCTTGAAGTTGTACTCCAGCCACCGAGTAGTCAAGCTTGGGTCTTCTTGCACTTGTACCCATTCTCATTACCTTACATTTTAAAGTATTGAATTTCATTAGCCTCTTTTCTGACCACTCGTGAAGACTATTTAGATCTTCCTGAAGTTCTCTACCATTGTTCTCGTTTTTTACTTTCTTCACAATCTTTGCATCATCTGCAAACATATTCATGAATGAATTTACAGACTCTGGTAGGTCATTTACATATACAAGGAACAAAAGTGGCCCTAAAACTGAACGCTGTGGAACTCCACTACTAACTCTTCTCCATTCAGACACTGAGTGTCTTACTCTAACCCTCTGTTCCCTTCCTTCTAAGTAAGTTTTTATCCATTTCAAGAAATTTCCACCTATTCTAGCCATTGCTTGCAGCTTCCTAATAAGTCTCCCATGTGGAACAGTGTCAAACGCTTTCTGAAATTCTAGGAATATGCAATCTGCCCAGCCCTCTCTTTCCTGTAAGATTCGGCTTACCTCATCATAAAATTCTAATAAGTTTGTTACTGTTGATCTACCTTCTCTGAAGCCATGTTGCCTCACTGACAAAAAGTTGAAGGATTCCAAGTGAAGCGAGATATGTTTTCTTAGTAGTTTCTCCACAACTTTGCAAACTATGCTGGTCAAGGAAACTGGTCTATAGTTCAGAGCCGTATCCCTCCTTCCCTTTTTGAAAATAGGTAGTGTTTAAGTCTTACTGTTCCTCAGTGCTTGTATATATATATATATATATATATATATATATATATATATATATATATATATATATATATATATATATATATATATATATATATATATATATATATATATATATATATATATATATATATATATATATATATATTCATATATATATATATATATATATATATATATATATATATATATATATATATATATATATATATATATATATATATATTCATATATATATATATATATATATATATATATATATATATATATATATATATATATATATATATATATATATATATATATATATATATATATATGAATATATATATATATATATATATATATATATATATATATATATATATATATATATATATATATATATATATATATATATACATATACATATACATATATATATATATATATATATATATATATATATATATATATATATATATATATATATATATATATATATATGTATATATATATATATATATATATATATATATATATATATATATATATATATATATATATATATATATATATATATATATATACATATATATATATATATATATATATATATATATATATATATATATATATATATATATATATATATATGCATATATATATATATATATATATATATATATATATATATATATATATATATATATATATATATATATATATATATATATATATATATATATATATATATATATATATATATACATATACATATACATATACATATATATATATATATATATATATATATATATATATATATATATATATATATATATATATATATATATATATATGCATATGTATATGTATATATATATATATATATATATATATATATATATATATATATATATATATATATATATATATATATATATATTTATCTATTTATTTATTTATTTATTTATTTATTCATTTATGTATGTATTTATTCATTTATTTATTTAGAAAGAGAGAGAGAGAGAGAGAGAGAGAGAGAGAGAGAGAGAGAGAGAGAGAGAGAGAGAGAGAGAGAGAGAGAGAGAGAGAGAGAGGGGAAATTAGCTACAAAGGAAAAATGAAACTACGGAGTGCTGAGATCTTTCAGACTGTATTATAGTCCATCTTCAGAGTTTGAAAGATCTCTACACTCCTTCGTTTCATTTTTCCTTCGTAGCTAAGTTCTATTCACTTTAATCACTTGTTAATAATTTTGTGATTGACAAATATCAAAGTCTTTTGCTTTGACTCAGCCATCCCCACTAAAAAGTGGGAATATGGTTCTTGTGTATATATATATATATATATATATATATATATATATATATATATATATATATATATATATATATATATATATATATATATATATATTTTATATATATATATATATATATATATATATATATATATATATATATATATATATATATATATATATATATATATATATATATATATATATATATATATATATATATATATATATATATATATATATATCTATCTATATATATATATATATATATATATATATATATATATATATATATATATATATATATATATATATATATATATATATATATATATATATATATATATATTAACCAGATAAGCACATTACATATGTGAAAACATGAATAATTTTTTACCCCGACCGGGACTTGAACCTAAGACTTATAATTACTAAGTCAAGGCGCTACCAACTCCACACCACAGAAGGTTAAAGGAATCCAACCTTATAGCTTATATCTGCTATACTTAGGAATGAACGCATTCTATCTGAATGCCACTATGTTCATATTACAGATTCCCCAACCTCACTCGTGGTTTCATTTTAGCATATACTTCAACTCCCGATCTCATTCGGGCTATACAATAACCAAATAAGCACATTACATATGTGAAAACATGAATCATTTTTTACCCCGACCGGTACTTGAACCTAGGACTTATAATTACTAAGTCAAGGCGCTACCAACTACACACCACAGAAGGTTAAAAGGAATCCAACCTTATAGCTTATATCTGCTATACTTAGGAATGAACGCATTCTATCTGAATGCCACTATGTTCATAGTACAGATTCCCCAACCTCACTCGTGGCTCCATTTTAGCATTAAATTCAACTCCCGATCTCATTCGGGCTATACAATAACCAAATAAGCACATTACATATGTGAAAACATGAATCATTTTTTACCCCGACCGGGACTTGAACCTAGGACTTATAATTACTAAGTCAAGGCGCTACCAACTACACAACACAGAAGATTAAAAGGAATCCAACCTTATAGCTTATATCTGCTATACTTAGGAATGAACGCATTCTATCTGAATGCCACTATGTTCATATTACAGATTCCCCAACCTCACTCGTGGCTCCATTTTAGCATTAAATTCAACTTCCGATCTCATTCGGGCTATACAATAACCAAATAAGCACATTACATATGTGAAAACATGAATCATTTTTTACCCCGACCGAGACTTGAACCTAGGACTTATAATTACTAAGTCAAGGCGCTACCAACTACACAACACAGAAGGTTAAAAGCTTATATCTGCTATACTTAGGAATGAACGCATTCTATCTGAATGCCACTATGTTCATATTACAGATTCCCCAACCTCACTCATGGCTTCATTTTAGCATGTAATTCATCTCCCGATCTCATTCGGGCTATACAATAACCAAATATGTAATGTGCATATTTGGTTATTGTATAGCCCGAATGAGATCGGAAGTTGAATTAAATGCTAAAATGAAGCCTCGTGTGAGGTTGGGGAATCTTTAATATGAACATAGTGGCATTTAGATAGAATTCGTTCATTCCTAAGTATAGCAGATATAAACTATAAGGTTGGATTCCTTTTAACCTTCTGTGGTGTGTAGTTGGTAGCGCCTTGACTTAGTAATAATAAGTCCTAGGTTCAAGTCCCGGTCGGGGTAAAAAAATGATTCATGTTTTCACATATGTAATGTGCTTATTTGGTTATTGTATAGCCCGAATGAGATCGGAAGTTGAATTAAATGCTAAAATGAAGCCTCGTGTGAGGTTGGGGAATCTTTAATATGAACATAGTGGCATTCAGATAGAATGCGTTCATTCCTAAGTATAGCAGATATAAGCTATAAGGTTGGATTCCTTTTAACCTTCTGTGGTGTGTAGTTGGTAGCGCCTTGACCTAGTAATTATAAGTCCTAGGTTCAAGTCCCGGTCGGGGTAAAAAATTATTCATATATATATATATATATATATATATATATATATATATATATATATATATATATATATATATATATATATATATATATGTTTGTAATAATGATAACAGAAAGCACGAAAATAAAAACAAGAGACAAGAAAAATATGAAATTTGCAAAGACCAAAAAGGTTAATAGGATGTAGTTAGGAATATAAAGCTGAATAAACTGCCACACAAAAATTATTCCTTTGAAAAGAGTAATTTCTAGTTTTACTGAGGCTGGAAGCTATGTTAATAGACACCTACACGTGACACTATTATCCCTCTCAGCTACTGAGCTTCATCTTGTAAACTGGAAACCTGGGATTGCATATGACTTACAGGGGGAAAACATTGAAATGAGTTGCATGGCTTAAGAGAAAAAGATAGGAGAATTGTGGACTTAATCAAAGTGGTTAAAAATGCAATATACGAAAGAGGAAATGATTAAAATAATGAATTAAAAGGGGAATAATATAGATTACTCAGAATGAATATTCTCAATAATGAGCAGAGGAATCAAGTGCAAGAAGATGGAGACAGACTGAAAAACTAACAAACTTGAAGGAAAAAAGTGACCCATGGGGAAGAGGATAACTAAGCATGGGGATATTACTAGAATATTTGAATATACTTTGTATGAAATGCATTCCAATGTTTTCTCATATTCCGAAAGCAATAATATATCATCTTGGAATATACAATAAATAAGAATAGTGAGATATTTAGTAAATTCTATTAGGAACTGAATGAAATCCAGGAAACAATTAAAAAAATCCCGCCGAGAAATTGACACCGGCAGTAAAAGAAGTTCGCTCGGAAAATGTGAAAGATCTTTCTTAGAAAGACAGTCATGGACAGAATTAAGAATGTTGTGGCTGAAAGAGAAATCTCCTTTGATTAAATTGGAATTAGAAAATTAATAAATTTCAAATATCAACTGGGTATACTTGACTGGGGAGACATAATGATGATGATGATAATGATGATGATGAGGTATCAACTGGGAGTAGAGTGTGATTCATATGGGGTTGCCACCAATCACAGAGTTGTTAAATACTCTGGTGAAGGTAAAATTTACTGCTTAAAGTAACTGTAATTTGAGAATGCACACTAAAAGGGACACTGATAAAGATTTTGTTCATCTTTCTGACAAAACTATGGAAGAAAAAGTTTGAATGATGAACTGCCTACAAGTACTTTGAAAGGTATACTGGGGAAACACATGGGCAGAGAAAAACTCTAATTTTAGGCTCATCAACAAAGGTATGGATAGATAATGAAATGAAGAGGGAAATGTAGGATGTAGCTACATTAAGGTTACTGTATGCACATGCTGATAAGATGGTTGACAAGGCATTGGAGTTGAAAGAAAAAATACATGGGCCTGTGTCAGGCAATTACAGAGAAAAAATTAAAAACAAAATATTTCCTCGTATCATTATGAAGTAACAAGAAAGGAGAGATCTAAGAAAAGCAGAGTGGTAACCTTTTTTCTCAGGAAAAAATCAGATTGAAGTAATGAATAATACTGCAAGATGTGGTTTCATGAAATTTCATATGGAGTACATAAGTTGATGCACAAGGCATTATATACAAATTATATTATATTTGTCACCATATAATTAAGAAAAAACTTGAAATGTAATACTCAATACTGTCGGGAACAATGTATAATAAACCACATGTAGGATATAAATTGTGAAGAATATTGCGAGTGCAGAAATAGGCCGCATAATCTTGCTTCACGAAGCGGAAAAGTGGACGTGTATTGGGAGACAAAGCAGATAGAAAGTTAGCAAAGGAATTATTATTATTATTATTATTATTATTATTATTATTATTATTATTATTATTATTATTATTATTATTATTATTATTATTATTATTATTATTATTATTATTATTATTATTTAAAGCTAGGGGAGGTGATGAAAAGTCACATATTATTTAAATATTCAAAGAAAGCAACTTGGATATCAGAACTGAAAATGAGTCATGTATTAGAAAAGAGTTGTCACACTGGGACTTGCATGGAGGAAATCACCAAGGTTCTTCACCTTAAGAGTAGAATGACTGAGAAGAGCAATCAGAAAGAGCTTCTCACTTGGAGATGAAAACGATAATAAATTATCACTGCAGACATTGACTGGGGAGCATTTTCAACAACATTTCTGTACAGTAGATGTACGAAAGTTTTTCAAGAACTATAAGAATTTAGATCTATATTCTATACTATCTACCCAAAAAGAGCTTATACATGACTGAGAAATACGGTTCACTTGCGAATGCAAAGGTGACACAGAAAGAAAAGGAATATGCTGGAATTAGCATACAGCAGGATGAAAATCAGAAATCCCTGGAAGGAGTAAAAAAGGAAAAAAAAAAACATGAGTAACTAAGTTTTTATAATAGCTATTTTAATAGCGATCTAATTTATCTTTCCATTACTGATCCACCATCTCATCGAAATATATG
>JAXCGZ010004001.1:100000-103088 GCA_037179515.1 Halocaridina rubra
ATTAGATTGTACAACATTGACAATGCTTATGATATTTGCAACGCTAATAATAATTTTCTAGTAATAAACTGAAGGGCAAGAACGGTCCAAGCAAACATCGTAGAACATATTTAATTTATTTAATCTCCTTATAATAATACATCACACAACAACGTTTCACACATACACTGTGTTCATAATCATGTACCTATGAAAGAGTGAAAAAGAACATATACATGAACAGTTACTCTAATCAAACACAATTATAGTTGTAAATAAGTAAGATGTATATATACAGCATATTCACACAAACAAATTAAAAAAATTTACATATATCTAAACGTATGTAGAATAAGATAAACACACACTTTCACGTTAATAGAATTTGTTTTACAAAATTCTGAGAGGGCAACATGAGCCATCTTTGTATAATTTAGGATTAGATTTTGAAATAAATAATGACTCTGCTATCCTGATTACATTTTCGCTTTTTCCTCTGTATATTATTTTAAAATTATTTTATACTGAAATTACACTTACAGACATTAGAGCAGTGTTCTCGAATACTTGAGTTTACTGGAGCTGACAATATTTTTCCAGTACGACAAGATGACCCGTGGTGTTAGTGGTATCTAACTAAAACACATTTCTTAGTTGAGCCAGCACATCCTAGTTGGCATTTGGGACAGTTAAATTGGCAAACTACCATCGAACAAAACGAGTCAGGTAACTTGTCCTTATGGAGTACATGATTTTTAAGTTTATGGTTGTTATAAAATCAAATAAATGGTTTAATATGAGGGTAGTATCTGTACAAAATTGTAGTAAATTGCTTGTGTATGTAATAGTTTAAATTATCAGTCAGGTAGGGCAATTTTATGTACATCTGCATCTTTTTTGGGACATACTTTTACAAGCTTGGGGCAAAAAAATCTTATTAAGACCATTTCTAAGATGTTAATAAAATATGTTGGGTGGACATCCATTTGCAACAAATAAACCAAGTCGGAAATCTATTTCATTGCGAAAATTAATATAAGTAGATGATAAGCTATATGCTCTATATAACAATGTACAAAATGAATTATGCTCAAAATTTTCTTAGCAACAGCTTATGAAATTTACGCCAAGACCAGAAAATGATGCCTTTCTGTAAATGCTTATATCTAACTTGTTATTTTGCCTTAATAATTAGCATATCTAGAAATGAGATTTTATTATCACTATCTACCTCCAGTGTAAAATTTATTTTATTGTGCTTGTTGTTCATATAGTCAAAACACTTTTGGGCATGTTCTTGTTTTCTGAAGATCCCAAACGTATCAACAACGTATCTTTTATTACAAAGTAGGTTTGAACTATTCAGGACAATCATTTAACCAGGATGTTTCATGAAAACATAAAAATATGTTAGATAATGTAGCAGATAATGGACATCCCATTGCCAATCCGTTAGTTTGTTTGTAGTATATGTCATTGTATAAGAAGTATGAGTCTCCCACAGCTAAACTCAGCATTTTCTTGAGCAAAAAAATGGCCCATGCCCCAAAAACTATTATCATTTTTATACATCAGATTGGTAGCGACGTCTTCAGCTTCACTAACAGGTTCATTAGTGTAGAGAGACGTGATGTCAAGGCTAACAATGAATGCATTATCATCTAGTCTTAAGTGTTTCACGTCAGTGAAAAATTCATATGCATTCGACAATGAGTAATTGTTCATAGTAAGATTTTAAACAAGGAGGACTATTTGAATAAAATGGGTGAAATTTTGAATGATACTGCGACCTTTGAGAGAATTACAAATGTAAATGCAATCCAAAATATTTTGTTACTGGAGGATAAACTTAAAAGGTTTTTAAAACAAATACATCAAAAGAAATGCATATCAGACGAGGAATACAAATCAATATATGCATCAGGCTCCAATCCAGGAGTTATGTATGGATTACCAAAACTGCACAAAGTGAATACTCCCCTCCGTCAAGTACTCTCATCATTCAAGACATTTAAATTATAATTTATCTAAATTTCTCGTACCTCATCTACAACATCTCACTATAAATAATTACTCATTGTCGAATTCATATGAGTTTTTCAATGACGTGAAGCACTTAAGACTAGATGATGATGCATTCATTGTTAGCCTTGACATCACGTCTCTCTACACTAATGTACCTCTTAGCGAAGCTGAAGACGTCGCTACCAATCTGATGTATAAGAATGATAATAGTTTTCGGGGCATGGGCCGTTTTTTGTTCAAGAAAATGCTGAATTTAGCTGTGGAAGACTCATACTTCTTATACAATGACATATACTACAAACAAACTAGCGGATTGGCAATGGGATGTCCATTATCTGCTACATTATCTAACATATTTTTATGTTTTCATGAAACATCCTGTTTATATGATTGTCCTGAAGAGTTCACACCTACTTTTTATAATAGATACGTTGATGATACGTTTGGGATCTTCAGAAAACAAGGACATGTCCAAAAGTTTTTTGACTATATGAACAACAAGCACAATAAAATAAATTTTTCAATGGAGGTAGATAATGATAATAAAATCTCATTTCTAGATATGCTAATTATTAAGACAAAATAACAAGTTACATATAAGCATTTACAGAGAACCATCATTTTCTGGTCTAGACGCAAATTTCATAGGCTGTTGCTACGAAATTTTTAAGCATAATTCATTTTGTACATTGTTATATAGAGCATATAAATTATCATCTACTTATATTAATTTTCGCAATGAAATAGATTTCCTACTTGGTTTCTTTGTTGGAAATGGATATCCACCCAACATATTTTATTAACATTTTAGAAATTTTCTAAATAAGATTTTTTGCCCCAAACTGGAAAAAGAATGTCCCCAAAAGATGCTGATGTATATAAAATTGCCCTACTTTAATGATAATTTAAACTATTACATAAAAAGCAATTAACTACAATTTTGTACAGATACTACCCTCATATTAAACCATTTATTTGATTTTATAACAACCATAAACTTAAAAATTATGTAATCCATAAGGACAAGTTACCTGACTCGTTTTGTTCGATGATAGTTTACCAGTTTAACTGTCCCAAATGCCAA
>JAXCGZ010004002.1:0-37500 GCA_037179515.1 Halocaridina rubra
ATGAATGTATACTTTTAGACTTAGTATGTGTACTTATTAATTTCTATCATGTATACACATATAGTCGTATGTATAATGTGTAGTTTATTAAGAAGGCTGGCCGTAGAAGACGCGGAGAAAGGAATGTAGGTCACTAATGGATTTTAGCCATTAACCCTTCAACTCCTTGATAACGCTTATTGCATCGCCTCGTTGAACAAAGAACTGTTGTAAACAAGTCATAAGTCAACTTAGTCCTAGTACCAAGGACCCCGACAAACTAGAGGAGTTTGTGGGACTTTCTTACAAAATTTAGTTGTACTCGTGATATGCTACGAGGCACTCATTTTTACTGTTTGTTGACAGTACTTATAAGTTTTTTAAAGAGTACTTAGTTGCCGTCGTGAGATGCTACGAGGCACTCATTCTTACTGTGTTTGTTAACAGTACTTATAAGTTTATTATTAGTGGTACTCGTGAGACGTTACGAGACACTCAAGTAAAAAACGTGATAGAGATACGTGGATCAGAAGATATTCAATGAGTTTGATTGGGAATCCCGTGATTGTTGACGACATCAGGGTTATCCGGATAGATGAGTACAGATGCAATGCAGATTTACCTTATTTCTAACAATATTTATAACTACGTGTGAGGGACAGAATGAGCTCATTTAATGGCACACTCGTAGGTAGAATGTATGTTAGAAAATTTATTATTCTGTATGAGGAAGTTTTACTTTAAGGTGAGGAGAGTTTATTTAAATATTCACATATCAACAGTTCATAAACCCCCTTATAAAATATGTGCATGTATGTCTATGCATGTAATATTAATTATATTTTATTGGTAGAGGATTTAAATTTGAGATCGTGGTAGGCCTCTACTGAAGCCGTGTCAGGAATTCCGAATTTAGGGGGTTATAAGATCGAAGGGTAAATAACACACAGGAAATCCTCCACAATTCTTACGTATTTGAATAACCATGATGATGATGATCATCAACAACAACAAAATGTAATTGGTTGGCTTATGGCACAGCCCTACCCATTGCAATACTACAGCTGAAGGTATTTTGGACTTGAATAAGACTGTCCAGGACAGTTCTGTGTTAAGTCTTCCTTCAGTTACGGTTCACTTTCTATGCCTACATCTACACCGAATAGTCTTGGATATTCGTCACTATTATCCTTCACATCTGACAAGTCACTACACTTTCCATCTCTATTTCCCTTTCCTTTGTGTTCTCCGTGCTCATGCCTGATGAGGGCAGTTTTTTTTTTAGTTTTTTAGCCCGTCCTGGTGTCACACTCGTGAAAACTACTACTACTACTACTACTACTACTACTACTAATAATAATAATAATAATAATAATAATAATAATAATAATAACAATGACAACATATACGGCCATAATAATACATAAATATGCTCATTACAATATACAGTCTTGTCATCTTGAGGTTATCACACGTTATTTTGTAGTAGTTGTGGTTATTATAGTTAAATAAAGAAAGTTATAACAATAACACAATGAAGAACATATTTCAAGTATTATTTTCTGACCTTCCTCTCCCCGGATGTCCCCCTACACACTCCCTCCATATAAAGTTATGTAACATTAATTTTATCTCTAAAGTTTATTTACTTTTTCTTAGAATCTAGAGGTCAGTTCTATCTTTTTTCTTTTTTTTTTCCAGTATTTTGAGCATTGACTCTTAGCGTTATATCAGACGACTGAAGATCATTCTCTCTCTCTCTCTCTCTCTCTCTCTCTCTCTCTCTCTCTCTCTCTCTCTCTCTCTCTCTCTCTCTCTCTCTCTCTCTCTCTCTCTCTCTCTCTCTCTCTCTCTCTCTCTCTATCTATCTATCTATCTATCTATCTATCTATCTATCTAACTATCTATCTATCTATCTATCGTTGCTTAGTCATATTTCCTCGAAAATGTAATTATGAGCTCTCTCTTCCTTTTTCTCTCTATTTTTCTATCTATCTATCACACACACAAAGACACATCAGTAAGGCATATATAGTAGCAATTACAGAGACTAAGTTGAGTGAGGACATAAACAGTGTCACAGTTTTTCCTAAGGGCTTCAGAATACTAAAGGTTGAAAGATCTGAGAGGACTGGTGGAGGGATAGCACTGCTCATAAGTGAAAGGATTCAAGTTGAAGAAATAAACTTGGCTATATAAAGTGAGTTCAAGGAATTTCTTGTTGCTCGCATAAATACTGGGTCAGAGAGCATTATAAGAACTGTTGTATACAACCCACCAAGGAACCAAAATAGGCTTGAAGTTTATGAGGAAAGTCATATAGGTACTATTAAAGTCATAAACTCAGTTGTTACTATGGCACGGGAAAAAAATGTAGGATTTTGATTATGGGAGACCTTAATCATAAAGAGATAGATTGGATAAATCTTGACCCACACAGTGGTGAGGACTCATTCGGGGCAAGATTCCTAGATTGCGTAAAAGGGAATTTCCTACACCAACATGTAATGGAACCAACAAGGGCCAGGGGTGGAGATGAGCCATCACTACTTGATCTAGTGTTCACAGATAATGTGTTGGATATTGAAAAAATTGAGTATGTACCACCGATTGGAAAGAGTGACCACTGTGTGTTGTTGATGGAGTATATCATTGAAGATATTCTTCCTGAGAGTAGAGGCACTGAGGACATGAGGAGGAACTATCCGAAAGGAGATTACATCAAAATGAATGAGCTTTTTGCAGTTCTTGACTGGAGAACCTTATTTTACAACAAATGTATGACATCTTTTGTGAGAAATATGGGAAGATAGTAGATTGCTACATACCTGTCACCAAAGTAG
This sequence comes from Halocaridina rubra, assembly GCA_037179515.1. Lineage (NCBI taxonomy): Eukaryota > Metazoa > Arthropoda > Malacostraca > Decapoda > Atyidae > Halocaridina > Halocaridina rubra. The sequence goes on from JAXCGZ010004002.1 coordinate 2,823, forward strand.
GTGTAATTCATGCCAGAGAGAAATGGTTCGATAATGGATGTAAAAGAGCTAAGGAGTGGAGAGACAAATGCTGGAAAAGGTATAGGAGGAGAAAAAACATAAATGCCTGGCAAACCTACAAAAGAACAAGAAATGACTACCTAAGTAAAAGGAGAGAGGCAGAGAGAGACTATGAGAGGGACATCACCAGGAAGGCTAAAGAAAATCCCAAGCTTTTCTACAGCTTTATCAGAGGAAAACTGAAGGTAAAAGAACAGGTTTTAAGGCTAAAGAGAGCGGATGGGAGCATCACTGAGACGGATGAAGAGATCTGCAAAGAATTGAACAAGGAGTTTCAGTCAGTATTTACAGTAGAAAATACCCCACCCCTCAGATTGCAGTGATAGAAGCTCAAGGGCCGGTATTAGAGAACATCAACCTTACAGCCACAGAGGTATGCAAAGTGCTGATGGATTTAGATGTTCATAAAGCTACAGGTCCTGATGACATATCCCCTCATGTGCTTAAAAAATGCGCAAACTCAATATCAATGGCACTAAGTATCATATTTATAAAGTCACTGGAGTCAGGGGAGATTCCAAGATGCTGGAAACAAGCAAATGTGATACCTATCTTCAAAAAGGGAAGGAGGGATACGGCTCTGAACTATAGACCAGTTTCCTTGACCAGCATAGTTTGCAAAGTTATGGAGAAACTACTAAGGAAACATATCTCTCTTCACTTGGAATCCTTCAACTTTTTGTCAGTGAGGCAACATGGCTTTACAGAAGGTAGATCAACAGTAACAAACTTATTAGAATTTTATGATGAGGTAAGCCAAATCTTACAGGAAAGAGAGGGCTGGGCAGATTGCATATTCCTAGACTTCCAGAAAGCGTTTGACACTGTTCCACATGGGAGACTTATTAGGAAGCTGCAATCAATGGCTAGAATAGGTGGAAATGTTTTGGAATGGATAAAAACTTACTTAGAAGGAAGGGAACAGAGGGTTAAAGTAAGACACTCAGTGTCTGAATGGAGAAGAGTTAGTAGTGGAGTTCCACAGGGTTCAGTTTTAGGGCCACTTTTGTTCCTTGTATATGTAAATGACCTACCAGAGTCTGTAAATTCATTCATGAATATGTTTGCAGATGATGCAAAGATTGTGAAGAAAGTAAAAAACGAGAACAATGGTAGAGAACTTCAGGAGGATCTAAATAATCTGCATGAGTGATCAGAAAAGTGGCTAATGAAATTCAATACTTCAAAATGTAAGGTAATGAGAATGGGTACAAGTGCAAGAAGGCCCAAGCTTGACTACTCGGTGGCTGGAGTACAACTTCAAGAGACAGAAAATGAGAGAGATATAGGAGTAAACATGCTGGCAGATTTGTCTCCAGAAATACATATAAATGGCATAGTAAGGGCAGCATTTGCATTCTTATCAAATGTAAGGGTAGCCTTCAGGCACATGGACAAGGTGTCGCATGACTTCCGTCATGCTGAAGCCAGTCTGTCATGCTGAAGCCAGAATCTGAAACTTGTAACAAATCTTGAGGGGTAACGGTTGGTCTGGTCGAGGGCACAGATATTTTATTACATGCCCTCACTTTTATTGAGTTTTGGGTGCAGACCATGTTTTCCCTTGGGACCACCAAGATTTATGGCTAGGCACCTGGAACTAACCCCCGACGCCATGCACCCCCAAGAGGCCTAAAGGATAAGGGACCCTCGGTCCCTTATAACACCACAAGTCGTGAAGAGAAACGTGAGAGGCTAGAAGTCGAGGGTGAAATAGAATACTCTCCCAATTGTTTTCTGCGGTACAGCCAATGTTTGTAGAAAGTGTCAAGGAGATATATGACCGGACCCATGAGACTTGGCATCCGACATGGAGTGCCTGAGGAGGGTGGGAAAGGCCAAGAAGTTAGCCATTTCCTAAACCACAAGAAACACAAACATTTAACCCGTACGTATGTACATGCCCTGGAGAGATACCCAATAGCCACGCTCTGACCTGGAACTTTTCCGTTCTATAGGTTTGTTGAAATAGCCCCTCCCCGAAATAGGAGGGACTCCACTTCGAACCTGGCGTTGATTTGCAGGACTGGATGTCACTCGAGTTCCTTGGCAGGATTGGATGTCAAGCCACGCCCTCCCCCGGGGGTATTTCAAGAACCACCCAGGGCAGACACAGTTAGTTAGAACTTTGCCCGGGGCACGAATAGATCATAGATTGTGATAGTCATAGGGTGGGGGCATTGAGGCGTCGAATATGTTGTACTCTAGAATAAATTAAGATAAAGGAACCACTGCTTGTCCATTCTTACCTTGCACCCTTCTGGTACTAATATTAACGTGGTGAAATAGTAATTAACGTAGTGAGAAGAATTCATTACGACAACTGGTGACACGTGGTGTAATAGTAATTAACTTTATGACAACTTGTTGGGCAGCGGTAGAATTCATCCTACAACTTGGTAACAAGCGATGAGATAACCCAGTCATCTTACAACTTGGTGAATTCAGATCAGATAGTACAGAATTCATGCTACAACTTGGTGGCAGCGCAGTACGGATCATCACGCCTGGAAAACATACGAAGAGACTCTCATATCAGAAGAAACCAGTGCGAAGAAAAGAAAATAAGAATGGCAAAAGCAGAAATCCAACATCTCCCAATTCAAGAAATGAGTGACGAGGCCAAACACCGGAGAATTCTCGAACTGGAGGAGCACGTGCGGCGCCTACAAACTCCCGCCGACGCCGCTCCGTCGAGAAGGAACTTGGTCAACGCCGACAGAGAAACCGACGCCTCAAACATCGACGAACACCCTGCCGCTCCAAGCCCCGTGGTGACACAGGGAACGCAGCAGGACAAGCCCCCACCCCGTGCCCTGGCTGTAAAGACGCCTCGAGTCAAAAATTCACTTTTATACCTCGACGGCGCAAATGTAAAAGACCTCGAATGTCCGTCCATAATTCCCGCGACCGACTTCCTGAAATACTTGGGTCTGCGGATGAGAAGTGACGAGTGGTCAAACAGAGAATATTATGAAACTTTTAAGGAACTATTCCTAAGATATTTCTTAGTAAGCCAAAGTGTGACCGGGGCATTGAGTGAAAATGCCCATTACAAGAAATATAAGTTGCCGGATCCGACCAAGAAGATGGCGATTCGTCGATTTTACTCGAGAGAAGAAGGAGAACCCCCTCCTTCCTTGCCTTCTGCCGTGAAGTTCTTCAGGACCACCTCCTTAAAATAGCTAAGTACTTGTGATCTGTATCCAGTGAGTAATGGGACAATTAGTAAAAGAAATTGAGGTCGGTGGACGCCGCCATTTTATCTTGTAGCTATGCTTTGACTCAGCCAACCCGCCTATGAGGGGTGTGGCGCCTAATAAGTTGATAAAAGTAGACTTTCTGTACCCATTACTAACATGGATAATTTGTACTAATAGCTATAAGCAGTAATAAACTCCGTTTTTTGTTATAATTTGAGTAATGTAAAGAAATTGCGTTGGAAGTGTGTTCCATTTATTTGTATTAATGCTTAGATTGAATTTTAAGAACGCGAATGTATCGATTTTTCATTGACAAATTTAATGCACGTGAAATCACTATTACGGTATATTAATTTCTTAAGTGTAAGAATTATAGTGAGTAATATACTTGAATCTGCTTTTAAGGTTTTTCTTAGAACACGTGTGATTTCCGAGAAAGGAATGCGGAAGTGACCAATCGATCTCCCAACCTCGTTATTATAAATATGTAGTAATTGTACTGATCTTGATATTTAATGTACGTGAAATCATTGTTATATTAATTTCTTAAAGCGTAAGAAATCGAGTGTTAAGATTGCGCCTGTGTTCAAGGTTCTTTCTTTTTTTGTTTGTTTTTTCTCTGCGGGAGTAATGTTTTAGCGAAAGAAAGACATATATGATAGATTGTTTTTTTTAATGTTGTTATGATGAAGAAATTAACATTACGATACGTGTGTGGCATGTTTTTTTGAAGAATAAGAAATTTTTGTGATATTATTTAGAGATGAGTTTTTTTAATTTCGCGCTATGCAGGTGAAAGTAAGAGTAAATTAGAGGAATTTGTGCTGTCCTAGAATAGGGAAGGTTTTTCAGTGTCACCCAAACGTAGCTTCAAGGGAGTAGAATGTTTGGTTGTTTGTTAGAATGGGACCTACGACTGGTGAGGCAGTCTGTGACCGCGCGGCCCAACCGAGATTTCACCTTTACTCTCCTTCAGAGAGATCGGAAAAGGGAAACCAACGTTATAAATAAAAGGGAATTTTACAGAAAGGGGATGATTGTCTTGAAAGTGATATAGCGAATGTGATAGCGAATGAGTATGAATGACTGGGGGTATAATGGGGGGGTTACTCTAGGGGGTGAAATCGCAGAAAGCACTGTTAGGAAACATGATTGGGGAGTCTCTGCGAGGGTCGTTCCCCTGCTCCGCCATATCAGAGTATTTTTATGGGAGGTGATGCGCTGTTGCAATATCTAGTGAGGGATATTTTTGAGAAAATGATTCTCCACCTGCCCAGATATGGTTGAGATGCCAAGTTTGTTTTATTTTTGTTTTGTCCCCTACTCCGCCAATGAGATTATTATTCGATTTCCGAGAGTTCCAAGATAGATATTACGTGATAAAGGACGTGAATCTATGAATGATTCTTTATTTTCTTTGCTAGCTGCAGTATATACATTATTTGTCTGAAGAGATATGTTAGATTGATAAAATAAAACTGCGAGTTTTAGCCATGATAATGTTTATCAAAATTATTTCAGCTTGGTCATAAAGAAAGAGTGAGAGCTGACACGAAATGACAACAAGAATGTTACACAGCCGTTTCCCATATTTGAGAGAGCAGAAGTTGATCCAGAAGCCAAAAGAACAGGGGAGAAAACAGCGCCCACATGCGCACCCCCGTAAAAGCAGACAGAACAGTTATAAGTCGAACTTCTCCCTGTTCTGGAGGAAATTCTGTTGTTTAGTAATTTACATAAGTCAAATTCGAAATAGTAAAAGAATATATATATATTCTGTTTGAATTGTTCATGTACAACTCCTTACGAGATTTTGAAACTTAAGCAAAATGCATTCTTTACTGTTGCTAATGAAATATACTTTTTGTTTTTATTATTGCATACACAGAGATAGACTTTTTATATTCTTTGATACCTGTTTTTGTTATATAGTTTTTTGTATTGAAGAAATCTTTAAAATCTTAATTAAAGAGCTTTGAAAAGATTATCTAGAAATAATTATTGTTAATTACTGTTACTGTTATGAATTTAAAATTATAATTGAGCTAATTGAGATAATTAAGATTCTCAGAATTTATATGTTGAGTTTTAAAGTTAAAATTAATGATACTTAAGTCATGATAAGACGTTTGTGAAGAAAAAGATATTTGTACTTTTGTTGATAGTAGTAGAGATATTGTCACATATGATTGTAATATTTTGCTTTAATTTCATCAGGGATATGTTGCCTTTTAGAGAGTGTGCTTCGACTCAACCCTCTGATTTATAGCAAGAAAAAGATCGTCATTATAGACAAGGATGTGTATGCTGTTACAGTAAAGTCCTTAGCAATATTAAACAGAAAGAAATAGATTTATGCTTCGACGTTTCTGCAGTTGTACACTAAGTTCTTTTGCTTTTGTTTTTTTGTTGATGAGGAATGAGAATAGCCCTCTGACAATAAACGTAAAACTCTATCGATAGTCATTCCTAACGTTTGTTCACTTTCCTTTGTTTATTTATTATTTTCTTGTTAGAGATACTCTGCGACAACTTTTTATTTTCAGTACAGTTAAAGGAAGGAGGCCTGCCTCATCTGACATGTGGGTGGAAACCGCAACGTATTTCACGGTCGCCCAGTCTCTCTCTCTCTCTCTCTCTCTCTCTCTCTCTCTCTCTCTCTCTCTCTCTCTCTCTCTCTCTCTCTCTCTCTCTCTCTCTCTCTCTCTCTCTCTACTCTGAGACTGACAGAGGCGCCTTTCGATGCTAAAAGAATGTTGCCGTCATTGATGCTTTTTTTTTTTTTTTTTTTCCAGCGAAGCTAGGCGATAATTGTGCCTACATTTTATTGCAGTCGATAGATTGTTGCATGCTGTTATTGCATAAATACTGTTAAGGCATCGGTAGTACCGCCATTTGCATAAATATTTTTGCCACATGTCGCAACTGTTTAGAGAATAGATAGAACTCCCATTGACAAATTGTGGAGCCAGCAAGTTGCCACTTATGCTTTTATATATATACATAGATTATGACAGCAGGAATTTGAATAGTAAAAGAGACTGTGTTAGAATGAGCATTACTGTGAAATATAAGTATAGAACTCTGTTCTTACTTCTGAATGCCAGTCTCCATTGTATATATATATATATATTGTTATTCCTGAATTAATATTTTTATTTTATTTTTTTTATTATTCTTATTTTGATCATGATTATTAGTAATGTTATTATTATGTTGACTGATATTGTTGCTATCTCTCAATGGCCTGTTGCTAACTATTATTTTTGAAATGAAATCAGCAGTAACCTGATGATTTGTATCTTTTATCTGAATTCATACTTGATGTTATTGTAGCCACTGCTAATAAGAATATTTCTTTAGTGGCTTTTCTCAGTATTTAATGATTGTTCTTTTTGATGTCTATAGTAGAGTAATGCTATGTAGCAGTTTCTCAGCTAAGTCCTAAGTATCTTGGAGTAATAATCTAGTTGTGTAGACACATACCTTCCATTACCACCCTGTTCCTAGGCAACCCCGACCTGCAAGTTCTAAATGTCTTTAGATTTTGTCCTCTCAAACAAGTCCCTGTTGCCCATTGAATAGAGATTGCAATCACTTGCAGTTGCAGGGGAGGCAAAGTATAGCCTCAGATTACCAACGTATGGCCATTGTTGGTACCCTGAAGTCATAGGGAACCTTTCTTACAACTGTAGTAGTGACATAGGTTCAAATTTTCATCCCGAGGTCTGCTTCGAAGGTACATGTGGATTGCAGTACTGAAGAGAAATCGCTGTGACGTTGCAGGTCTCCTGCAGGGTGGTCTTAGTCAAGATCGGCCGAGGGTAGGACGAAAAAGCCAGGCTGGAGGGATTAGAAAGGTGCATCGATCGCTTCCTCTTTGTCTTGCCTATCTTGGAAAGAAGATAAGTTATGGTAGTGTACGAACCTGGGCCTGCAGCGAAGACGGCGGGGGGAGTGAAAAAATGAAGAGAGAGAAACTGTGGAATCACGCCCAGCAAGAATTTCATGAGCAAGTGAAAGAGAAAACAAAAGTCTTTAATATCCTAAAAACACTCTAAAAAAGCCATGTAAACGAATTGATGAAATCCCAGAGAAAAAAAGGGGGGGGTAATTCCCATACATGTCCTGACTGTAGTGAAAAGAGAGAGAGAAAAAAAAAGTTTTTTAAATATCTGAATAATACCTTTAGAAGCCACGTACACGCATTGATGGGATTCAGACAGACAGAAAGAAAAAAATCCCTATACATGTCCAAACCTTAGTGAAGAGAGAAAGAAGGGTATTTAAAAATCCCTTATTAGTTGTTGGAAAGAACAACCCACGCTTTAGAACTGAAAGAAAAAAATGGGAAAGAAAAGGTCCCCTTTTATTATTTGTTTTACCTAGTTTTAAGATAATTTTAAGCGACAACTCAGAGACTCCTTTAAAGATAGTTTTTGAATAAGTGCCTTTGATGAATTGTATGATTTGCACCGATAGTAATAAGTTGTCTTCTGCTTAAATAATATTAGCGTTTTGCTTTAGCATTATCATTGTTTGAATCATGATTTAATCTTTGTGTTCATTAAGTTCTCATATCAGTTTGTCTCTGAATAGGAATTGCACATTGGAATGATGAATGTTTTCTGACTTTTCACATCGTAACCAATATTTTGTTTCAGGAGTAGTTTTTTAAGGCCTAATTTTAAGACAAATCAATGCCCCATAGTAACGATAGGAAGTTACCATTTATGTTACTGTCTATCGCATTTTAAATGTTCGTACATACTAATGTTCTACATGATTTATCTTTTTACTGTAGCTAACCAACTTTTGTAAATCTTTTGAAAAAGGAGAGAAGTAGACACAGTAACGTCATGATCTAAACTAACTTGTGATCTTAATTAGTGTTTAATAATGATTAGCTACACACTGAAATCCTAATGGTTAAGGTTAAATTTATTTGTTAAATATAGGAATTCTTAGAAAATAGCTTAAATAATTCAGCCCCATTTCTATTGTATACTAATGTTAGCTAGGATATGTCCAAGAGCTCTCGAAAAATTAGCCCATGCTTCGACTGAAAAAAGAGATATTTCAGTTTTGGTTGGGAGGGATGTCGCATGACTTCCGTCATGCTGAAGCCAGTCTGTCATGCTGAAGCCAGAATCTGAAACTTGTAACAAATCTTGAGGGGTAACGGTTGGTCTGGTCGAGGGCACAGATATTTTATTACATGCCCTCACTTTTATTGAGTTTTGGGTGCAGACCATGTTTTCCCTTGGGACCACCAAGATTTATGGCTAGGCACCTGGAACTAACCCCCGATGCCATGCACCCCCAAGAGGCCTAAAGGATAAGGGACCCTCGGTCCCTTATAACACCACAAGTCGTGAAGAGAAACGTGAGAGGCTAGAAGTCGAGGGTGAAATAGAATACTCTCCCAATTGTTTTCTGCGGTACAGCCAATGTTTGTAGAAAGTGTCAAGGAGATATATGACCGGACCCATGAGACTTGGCATCCGACATGGAGTGCCTGAGGAGGGTGGGAAAGGCCAAGAAGTTAGCCATTTCCTAAACCACAAGAAACACAAACATTTAACCCGTACGTATGTACATGCCCTGGAGAGATACCCAATAGCCACGCTCTGACTTGGAACTTTTCCGTTCTATAGACTTGTTGAAATAGCCCCTCCCCGAAATAGGAGGGACTCCACTTCGAACCTGGCGTTGATTTGCAGGATTGGATGTCACTCGAGTTCATTGGCAGGATTGGATGTCAAGCCACGCCCTCCCCCGGGGGTATTTCAAGAACCACCCAGGGCAGACACAGTTAGTTAGAACTTTGCCCGGGGCACGAATAGATCATAGATTGTGATAGTCATAGGGTGGGGGCATTGAGGCGTCGAATATGTTGTACTCTAGAATAAATTAAGATAAAGGAACCACTGCTTGTCCATTCTTACCTTGCACCCTTCTGGTACTAATATTAACGTGGTGAAATAGTAATTAACGTAGTGAGAAGAATTCATTACGACAACTGGTGACACGTGGTGTAATAGTAATTAACTTTACGACAACTTGTTGGGCAGCGGTAGAATTCTTCCTACAACTTGGTAACAAGCGATGAGATAACCCAGTCATCTTACAACTTGGTGAATTCAGATCAGATAGTACAGAATTCATACGACAAAGGAAATGTTCAGAAATATTTATGTAACCTATGTGAGGCCAAAACTCGAATATGCAGCCCCCTTTTGGAATCTGCACTTGAAAAAGCACATAGCTAAGCTTGAAAAAGTTCAAAGACATGCCACGAAACTGGTGCCAGAAATACGCAATCTCAGTTATGATGAGAGGCTGAGGGAATTAGACTTACCATCACTCGAAGCTAGAAGAGTGTGGGGGGATATGGTGACAGTCTTTAAATTCCTTCGTGGTTATGATAGAGTGGATAGGGATCGATATTTTGATATGGCTGGCTCTAGAACTAGAGGTCATAGTTTGAAGCTTCGAAAGAAAACTTCTTTGCAGGATGTAAGGAAATACTTTTTCAGTGTAAGAGTAGTTGATAATTGGAATTGGCTAAGCGAGGAGGTAGTTAATGCTGTCTCAATCCATAGTTTTAAGGACAGGTATGATAAGTATCACTAAGTATAAAATGGAACCGATCAGGAGACGGGAAGATACGAGCTTTGGGCTCTTTCCCGTAAACACAATTAGGTAATCACACACACACTCACACACACACACACACACACACACACACACACACACACACACACACACACATATATATATATATATATATATATATATATATATATATATATATATATATATATATATATATATATATTTATACATATATATATATATATTTATGCATATATATATTTATGCATATATATATATATATATATATATATATATATATATATATATATATATATATATATATATATATATATATATATATATATATATATATATATATATATATATATATATATATATATATATATATATATATAAGTGAAAGGATTCAAGTTGAAGAAATATACTTGGCTATAGAAAGTGAGTTCAAGGAATTTCTTGTTGCTTGCATAAATACTGGGTCAGAGAGCATTATAATAACTGTTGTATATAACCCACCAAGGAACCAGAATAGGCTAGAAGTTTAAGAGGAAAGTCATATAGGTACTACTGAAGTCAGAAACTCAGTTGTTACTATGGCTCGGGAGAGAAAATGTAGGATTTTGATTATGAGAGATTTTAATCATAAAGAGACAGATTGGATAAATCTTGGCCCACACAGTGGTGAGGACTCATTCGGGGCAGGATTCCTAGATTGCGTACAAGGAAATTTCCTACACCAACATGTAATGGAACCTACGAGGGCCAAGGGTGGGGATGAGCCATCATTACTTGATCTAGTATTCACAGATAATGTGTTGGATATTGAAAAAATTGAGTATGAACCACCAATTGGAAAGAGTGACCACTGTGTGTTGTTGATGGGGTATATCATTGAAGATATTCTTCCTAAGAGTAGAGGCACTGAGGACATAAGGAGGAACTATCCGAAAGGAGATTACATCAAAATTAATGAGCTTTTTGCAGTTATTGATTGGAGAACTTTATTTTACAACAAATCTGTACAAGAAATGTATGACATCTTTTGTGAGAAATATGGGAAGATAGTAGATTGCTGCATACCTGTCACCAAAGTAGGTGTAATTCATGAAAGAGAGAAATGGTTCGATAATGAGTGTAAAAGAGCTAAAGAGTGGAGAGACAAATGCTGGAAAAGGTATAGGAGGAGAAAAAACATAAATGCCTGGCAAACCTACAAAAGAGCAAGAAATGACTACCTAAGTAAAAGAAGAGAGGCAGAGAGAGACTATGAGAGGGACATCATCAGGAAGGCTAAAGAAAATCCCAAGCTTTTCCACAGCTTTATCAGAGGAAAACTGAAGGTAGAACAATAAGTCTTAAGGCTTAAGAGAACGGATGGAAGCATCACTGAGACAGATGAAGAGATCTGCAAAGAAATGAACAAGGAGTTTCAGTCAGTATTTACAGTAGAAAATAACCCACCCCCTCAGATTGCAGAGATAGAAGCTCAAGGGCCGGTATTAGAGAACATCAACCTTACAGCCACAGAGGTATGCAAAGCGCTGATGGATTTAGATGTTCATAAAGCTACAGGTCCTAATGATATAGCTCCTCATGTACTTAAAAAATGTGCAAACTCAATATCAGTGGCACTAAGTATCATATATAAAAAGTCACTGGAGTCAGGAGAGATTCCAAGATGCTGGAAACAAGCAAACGTGATACCTATCTTCAAAAAGGGAAGGAGGAATACGGCTCTGAATTATAGACCAGTTTCCTTGACCAGCATAGTTTGCAAAGTTATGGAGAAACTACTAAGGAAACATATCTCTCTTCACTTGGAATCCTTCAACTTTTTGTCAGTGAGGCAACATGGCTTTACAGAAGGTAGATAAACAGTAACAAACTTATTAGAATTTTATGATGAGGTAAGCCGAATCTTACAGGAAAGAGAGGGCTGGGCAGATTGCCTATTCCTAGACTTCCAGAAAGCGTTTGACACTGTTCCACATGGGAGACTTATTAGGAAGCTGCAAGCAATGGCCAGAATAGGTGGAAATGTCTTGGAATGGATAAAAACTTACTTAGAAGGAAGGGAACAGAGGGTTAGAGTAAGACACTCAATGTCTGAATGGAGAAGAGTTAGTAGTGGTGTTCCACAGGGTTCAGTTTTATGGCCACTTTTGTTCCTTGTATATGTAAATGACCTACCAGAGTGTATATTCATTCATAAATATATTTGCAGATGATGCAAAGATTGTGAAGAAAGTAAAAAACGAGAACAATGGTAGAGAACTTCAGGAAGATCTAAATAGTCAGCATGAGTGGTCAGAAAAGTGGCTAATGAAATTCAATACTTCAAAATGTACGGTAATGAGAAAGGGTACAAGTGCAAGAAGGCCCAAGCTTGACTACTCGGTGGCTGGAGTACAACTTCAAGAGACAGAAAATGAGAGAGATCTAGGAGTAAACATACTGGCAGATTTGTCTCCAGAAATACATATAAATGGCATAGTAAGGGCAGCATATGCATTCTTATCAAATGTAAGGGTAGCCTTAAGGCACATGGACAAGGAAATGTTCAGAAATATTCATGTAACCTATGTGAGGCCAAAACTCGAATATGCAGCCCCCTTTTTGGAGTCCGCACTTGAAAAAGCACATAGCTAAGCTTGAAAAAGTTTAAAGACATGCCACGAAACTGGTGCCAGAAATACGTAATCTCAGTTATGATGAGAGGCTGAGGGAATTAGACTTACCATCACTCGAAGCTAGAAGATTGAAGGGGGATATGGTGACAGTCTTTAAATTCCTTCATGGTTATGATAGAGTGCATAGGAATCGATATTTTGACATGGTAGGCTCTAAAACTAGAGGTCATAGTTTGAAGCTTCGTGAGAAAACTTCTTTGTAGGATGTAAGGAAATACTTTTTCAGTGTAAGAGTAGTTGATAATTGGAATTGGCTAAGCGAGGAGGTAGTTAATGCTATCTCAATCCATAGTGTTAAGGACAGGTATGATAAGTATCACTAAGTATAAAATGGAACCGATCAGGAGACGGGAAGATACGAGCTTTGGGCTCTTTCCCGTAAACACAATTAGGTAATCACACACACACACACACACACACACATATATATATATATATATATATATATATATATATATATATATATATATATATATATATATATATATATATATATGTAGTCGCCGTGGCTCAATCGGTAGCGTCTCCGACTCTGAGGCGTCAGGTCGAGGGTTCGCGCCCCGTCACGGTCTGAGGTTAGCAAGGGCATGCACTCAGCGTAAGGATTACATCTGCCAAAACAAGTCCTTCGTAAGAAGGCAACCGTCCTAGCCCTTGGTAGATAAGGGAGTCCGTGACGTAAAACCGGAACATATATATATATATATATATATATATATATATGTATATATATATATATATATATATATATATATATATATATATATATATATATATATATTTTTTTTTTTTTTTTTTTTTTTTTTTTAAGTCTAGAGCTTTTATACAACAGCCAGGCCTTGACTCTCACAGAATCATCTTATTGGTTCCAAACTTATACCTGTACTTGGAAAAATGTATAACAAAAATCAGGCATTAAAGATGTTAGAAAATAATCGAAATTGTGGTAAGAAGAAATTTATATATATATATATATATATATATATATATATATATATATATATATATATATATATATATATATATATATATATATATATATATATATATATATATATATATACAGTATATATATATATATATATATATATATATATATATATATATATATATATATATATATATATTATATATATATATATATATATATATATATATATATATATATATATATATATATATATATATATATATATATATATATATATATATATATAAGAATGCATATGCTGCCCTTACTATGCCATTTATATGTATTTCTGAAGACGAATCTGCCAGCATGTTTACTCTTAGATCTCTCTCATTTTCTGTCTCTTGAAGTTGTACTCCAGCCACCGAGTAGTCAAGCTTGGGCCTTCTTGCACTTGTACCCATTCTCACTACCTTACATTTTGAAGTATTGAATTTCATTAGCCACTTTTCTGACCACTCATGCAGATTATTTAGATCCTCCTGAAGTTCTCTACCATTGTTCTCGTTTTTTACTTTCTTTACAATCTTTGCATCATCTGCAAACATATTCATGAATGAATTTACAGGACTCTGGTAGGTCATTTACATATACAAGGAACAAAAGTGGCCCTAAAACTGAACTCTGTGGAACTCCAATACTAACTCTTCTCCATTCAGACACTGAGTGGCTTACTCTAACCCCTGTTCCCTTCCTTCTAAGTAAGTTTTTATCCATTCCAAAACATTTCCACCTATTCTAGCCATTGATTGCAGCTTCCTAATAAGTCTCCCATGTGGGACAGTGTCAAACGCTTTCTGGAAGTCTAGGAATATGCAATCTGCCCAGCCCTCTCCCTCCTGTAAGATTCGGCTTACCTCATCATAAAATTCTAATAACTTTGTTACTGTTGATCTACCTTCTCTGAAGCCATGTTGTCTCACTGACAAAAAGTTGAAGGATTCCAAGTGAAGAGAGATATGTTTCCTTAATAGTTTCTCCATAACTTTGCAAACTATGCTGGTCAAGGAAACTGGTCTATAGTTCAGAGCCGTATCCCTCCTTCCCTTTTTGAAGATAGGTATCACATTTGCTTGTTTCCAGCATCTTGGAATCTCCTCTGACTCCAGTGACTTTTTAAAAATATGATACTTAGTGCCACTGATATTGAGTTTGCGCATTTTTTAAGCACATGAGGGGATATGTCATCAGGACCTGTAGCTTTATGAACATCTAAATCCATCAGCACTTTGCATACCTCTGTGGCTGTAAGGTTGATGTTCTCTAATACCGGCCCTTGAGCTTCTATCTCTGCAATCTGAGGGGGTGGGGTATTTTCTACTGTAAATACTGACTGAAACTCCTTGTTCAATTCTTTGCAGATCTCTTCATCCGTCTCAGTGATGCTTCCATCCGCTCTCTTTAGCCTTAAAACCTGTTCTTTTACCTTCAGTTTTCCTCTGATAAAGCTGTGGAAAAGCTTGGGATTTTCCTTAGCCTTCCTGGTGATGTCCCTCTCATAGTCTCTCTCTGCCTCTCTTCTTTTACTTAGGTAGTCATTTCTTGCTCTTTTGTAGGTTTGCCAGGCATTTATGTTTTTTCTCCTCCTATACCTTTTCCAGCATTTGTCTCTCCACTCCTTAGCTCTTTTACACCCATTATCGAACCATTTCTCTCTGGCATGGATTGCACCTACTTTGGTGACAGGTATGCAGCAATCTACTATCTTCCCATATTTCTCACAAAAGATGTCATACATTTCTTGTACAGATTTGTTGTAAAATAAGGTTCTCCAATCAATAACTGCAAAAAGCTCATTCATTTTGATGTAATCTCCTTTCGGATAGTTCCTCCTCATGTCCTCAGTGCCTCTACTCTCAGGCAGAATATCTTCAATGATATACTCCATCAACAACACCCTGTGGCCACTCTTTCCAATTGGTGGTTCACACTCAATTTTTTCAATATCCAACACATTATCTGTGAATACTAGATCAAGTAGTGATGGCTCATCTCCACCCCTGGCCCTTGTCGGTTCCATTACATGTTGGTGTAGGAAATTCCCTTTTACGCAATCTAGGAATCTTGCCCCGAATGTGTCTGATTACCTAATTGTGATTACCTAATTGTGTTTACGGGAAAGATCCCAAAGCTCGTATCTTCCCGTCTCCTGATCGGTTCCATTTTATACTTAGTGATACTTATCATACCTGTCCATAAAGCTATGGATTGAGATAGCATTAACTACCTCCTCGCTTAGCCAATTCCAATTATCAACTACTCTTACACTGAAAAAGTATTTTCTTACATCCTGCAAAGAAGTTTTCTTTCGAAGCTTCAAACTATGACCTCTAGTTCTAGAGCCAGCCATATCAAAATATCGATCCCTATCCACTCTATCATAACCATGAAGGAATTTAAGGACTGTCACCATATCCCCCCTCAATCTTCTAGCTTCGAGTGATGGTACGTCTAATTCCCTCAGCCTCTCTTCATAACTGAGATTACGTATTTCTGGCACCAGTTTCATGGCATGTCTCTGAACTTTTCAAGCTTAGCTATGTGCTTTTTCAAGTGTGGATTCCAAAAGGGGGCTGCATATTCGAGTTTTGGCCTCACATAGGTTACATAAATATTTCTGAACATTTCTTTGTCCATGTGCCTGAAGGCTACCCTTACATTTGATAAGAATGCATATGCTGCCCTTACTATGCCATTTATATGTATTTCTGGAGACAAATCTGCCAGTATGTTTACTCCTAGATCTCTCTCATTTTCTGTCTCCTGAAGTTGTACTCCAGCCACCGAGTAGTCAAGCTTGGGCCTTCTTGCACTTGTACCCATTCTCATTACCTTACATTTTGAAGTATTGAATTTCATTAGCCACTTTTCTGATCACTCATGCAGATTATTTAGATCCTCCTGCAGTTCTCTACCATTGTTCTCGTTTTTTACTTTCTTCACAATCTTTGCATCATCTGCAAACATATTCATGAATGAATTAACAGACTCTGGTAGGTCATTTACATATACAAGGAACAAAAGTGGCCCTAAAACTGAACTCTGTGGAACTCCACTACTAACTCTTCTCCATTCAGATACTGAGTGTCTTACTCTAACCCTCTGTTCCCTTCCTTCTAAGTAAGTTTTTATCCATTCCAAAACATTTCCACCTATTCTAGCCATTGGTTGCAGCTTCCTAATAAGTCTCCCATGTGGAACAGTGTCAAACGCTTTCTGGAAGTCTAGGAATATGCAATCTGCCCAGCCCTCTCTTTCCTGTAAGATTTGGCTTACCTCATCATATAATTCTAATAAGTTTGTTACTGTTGATCTACCTTCTCTGAAGCCATGTTGCCTCACTGACAAAAAGTTGAAGGATTCCAAGTGAAGAGAGATATGTTTCCTTAGTAGTTTCTCCATAACTTTGCAAACTATGCTGGTCAAGGAAACTGGTCTATAGTTCAGAGCCGTATCCCTCCTTCCCTTTTTGAAGATAGGTATCACATTTGCTTGTTTCCAGACACTTGAAATAGCATTCAAATAAGCTGTTAAAAGTTCAGAGACATGCTACGAAGCTAGTGACAAAGATACGCAATCTTGGTTATGAGGAAAGACTAAGGGAGTTAGACTTACCATTACTCGAAGTTAGAAGGACAAGAGGGGAGAATATATAGGGAGCGATAAACTACCATGGGTGGCTCTAGAACCAGTGGACCTAGATTGAAGCCTCGCAAGAAAGCTTCTTTGCAAGATATAAGGAAGTACTTTTGAATCTTTTATCAAAGGTTAGTTTAGGTGAGGTTAGATTTTAATTTGAGATTAATCTTTCTTAAAAGCGACCAACTGAAGAATACGGACAATTTCAATTTTACCCCAACTGAAGAATTAACACCCACAAAATTTCAGGTCTTAATTCTTCATAAGCTCCGTACTTTTTTAGTCTGAGAATAGTTGATAATTGAAATTCGCTAAGTGAGGAAACAGTAAACGTTAGAGGTAATCATAGCTTTAAGGAAAAATATGGTAAGTGTTAGGGGGTAAAAAGCTAAACTGACCAAAAGACGGGGCATTACGAGCATAGGGTTCTTTATATATATATATATATATATATATATATATATATATATATATATATATATATATATATATATATATATATATATATATATATATATATATATATATATATATATATATATATATATATATATATATATGTATATATATATATATATATATATATATATATATATATATATATATATATATATATATATATATATATATATATATATATATATATATATATATATATATATATATATATATATGATCTGCTACTTCCATCCCAGCAGCATTTTCCCTATGTTTTATTGGGTCGCTGTTTGCACTACCCTGTGGGAGCTTGTGTTGGCATAGCTTAATTTTACGGCCGCATGCTCTTCCTGGCACCGACGCTTACCGTGATCTGGGCTTGGAACCGGCACTAACTTGAGATTGATTTGTTCCCCCAGTGGATTCTTGAATGGGCCACCCACCAGAGGTTGGGTCTTACCTTGTAAAGATACAGTTGAGAATATAAATATTAAGTCTCAAACAAAATAATATACAATTACGTATGGTGCAGTGAATATAAACTTATATATATATATATATATATATATATATATATATATATATATATATATATATATATATATATATATATATATATATGTGTGTGTGTGTGTGTGTGTGTGTATATGTATATATATATATATGTATATGTATGTGTATATATATGTATATGTGTATATATATGTATATATATATCCTGTGCCCTGTGGGGCGGGCACAATATCAAAGAATAGCCTCACCGTATTCCCTGCGTGTCGTAAAAGGCGACTAAAAGTGGACGGGGCTGGGGGACTAGGAATCCCCCCCTTGTACCAACCTCCTGTGAGACGTCAAAGAAGAGGGGGAGTAGAGGGGAGAATAACTTCTCCCCAAACTGTTTCCTTTTTTGATGTCGGCTACCCCCCAATTAAAGGGGGAAACAGCCAAGGTATATATATATGTATATATATATATATATATATATATATATATATATATATATATATATATATATATATATATATATATATAACACAGAGGTACGAGCATAGGGCTCTTTCCAGTAAGAACAATGAGGCAAAGGCAAATCAGTAACTACACACACACACACACGCACGATAGAAATAAGTGAAGGAGACACGCCAAATATATCGATCCCGCAGGAAAGAATGAAAATAATATGAACATAAACAGTTTCATAAGAGAAAACGATCAGCGACAGAAATACTAGGATTGAAACATAGTGGCGCTAAATCCCTAAGAAATGGTACGATAATTTTGCTTCAAGTGTACGAGCATTTGCCTTGAAATGAAGAAAACGTACTTTTGTTTATTTACAACAATGGAAGGGCACCCCAAAAAATGTCATAATAACAAATTTTACGTCCTCGAGTTATATAACAGAGAGAGAGAGAGAGAGAGAGAGAGAGGAGAGAGAGAGAGAGAGAGAGAGAGAGAGAGAGAGAGAGAGAGAGAGAGAGAGAGAGAGAGTTACTTGTAACCTTTAAAGATATTTTATTTTGAGATTAATATTTGTTGTAACCAACAATGGTGGCTATTATGTGATATATATATATATATATTTCCCCCTCTCCCTTTTTCCCACATATGAGAGAGAGAGAGAGAGAGAGAGGAGAGAGAGAGAGAGAGAGAGAGAGAGAGAGAGAGAGAGAATTTTTTTATATATAAGATCTAAAGTTGTTATATTATAATACATAACTGCCTCAATATTACAGTAAAAAAAGTAATACGAAATGGGTAACATGAGAGAGAGAGAGAGAGAGAGAGAGAGAGAGAGAGAGAGAGAGAGAGAGGAGAGAGAGAGAGAGAGAGAGACTTTCCGCAAAGAAGTAAATAATTGTCTATAAGATACGGTGACACGTATTCAATCCATTACCGAAATAACGACGAAAATTGTCAATTTAAAATGACCCTGGAGGTGGCCACGCGCGAATTTGTATTATTCGAGCATGACTGCCGGACGCACAGACACACACGTAACGAAAACAAGACCGGCGAGAATTGCTCCTTGCTTTCGAGTCGGCAAATAATCATTTTGGTCTTGGCTGTGATTAACAGTAGTCGAGGAATAGAGAGGTGAATGGAAGGGAGTCGAGAAAATGAAAATATTTGAAAATGTGTTTGAAAATGTAGATATTCTGTCTTTTTTTTAAAAAGAGAACTTTGGAAATTTATACAATGTAAAAATAACAAAAGATCTATCGACAAATTTTGAACTTGAGACTATAAAAAAAAAATATTCGTTCAAAATTCAAGGTACTTGTGGAAAGAAACAAACAGCATTACTTTCAGATAGCTGTAAGAATAAAATTTAATACAGATGTCACTGAAATATCTAACATAGCAAGAATTATGTTCTTTATGCATTATTAACCAAATAATGGCAAATGAAAGTGCAAAACTTGTAAGTGAATTCACAAAACTAAGCGACTTTTCTCAAGATCAGACTCAAGTCCATCTGACTTTGAAGGAAAGCGCCATAACTGACAAAAATGGCATCAAACTTCGTCAGAGCAAAATCAATGCCCTATACCAGGAGTACTACCAGGCCAAAACAGAGAAGGTCCCCATAGAAAAACTTAAGAAGTTACTGAACAAATCGAAGAGTCTATCCAGGAGTTCAAACGATACTTGCCAGAAAAGTAGAAGTCTAACTCCCAACCATGATGATTCGTCCAAGAATCTGCTCTGGAACTCGAACAGTTCTTTCCAGAAACTTGAAGGTCACCCTCGAAATGAGGATATTTTGAAAAATTCCCCTTGGATCTCTCAGAAAAACATTCAGGTGTCTCAATATCAGCTGGAGAGTGAGGATGTTATCAGCACCCAATCCCTGAACACAAATCGAGAAAATTATCAGTGTCAACCACTTGATACAGTCACTAGTGCTTCGAGTAAGTCTCCAAAGGACCCAAAGATTACCCTCCAGCTATCTCCAGAACAAAATCAGGTTGAGAGTTTATCGAACGCTTCTTCTTGGGATTCGTGTATGGAACAGGATTTTGACACCCTGATCCTCAATTCTACAAGAATTTGCAAAGAAGTAAATCTTCATTCCAATCTCACAATCACTGATGAAAACCTAAAAGAACTTACAAACCAAGTTCAAAATATTGAATCAAATACAATATCGACAAAGAAATCATTTCGCCATCTCGAAACGCAAGATTCCTTGATTCCAGCAGACGAAGGAGTCAGAGGCTCGCAAAAGGAAATGCCCTTTGTGCCAGTATCTTCCACTGCAGAAGGCATTAGTACCCAGTTCCAAATGGCTGAAGCAGTATCCTGTGAAGAAATGGACGAATGGGACAGGAAGGAATATGAGTGGCGATTCAAGTTCAATCCTCAAAGGGCAAAGTAGGTCTACAGTTAAATATTTTAAAGAAAATATTTTATTGGTTTTTATATGGTCGCAAGGAAAGCAGATCAATTACTGGAACTTTAAAGAATGATTTATATTAGAAATATCTTGTCTAATCTCGAGAAGTGGAACAAGGCTAGTAGTAGTAGTAGTAGTAGTAGTAGTAGTAGTAGTAGTAGTAGTCACAAAACAGTCAAAAAACATTATTTAGTAACGAGAAAAAATTAACAATGGGAGCAGGTGAAGACCCTATCTTTGAGAGAGAGAGAGAGAGAGAGAGAGAGAGAGAGAGAGAGAGAGAGAGAGAGAGAGAGAGAGAGAGAGAGAGAGCATGAAGGTCAATCTAAAAATGTCACGTAATATCAATAAATAGGCCTTTATCGTGCCTATCCTTGTACGAGAAAAATTACCGTTATTTTCCGCTAATTTTTGACGGACAATAAATCTATTTCTTCTTTGAAAAATGTAAATGAAATTCGAATGATTTTTGAAAGACCCATTTCTTAAATGCTATATAACACCTACGATGTAAATACTAATAATAATAATAATAATAATAATAATAATAATAATAATAGTCCCTTAATCGTTATTTCTTTATCTTCTTTCACGTATTATTATTATTATTATTATTATTATTATTATTATTATTATTATTACAATCTTTTATTATGATTATTATTATTATTATCATTATTATTATTGAGTAAAACGTTAAGGTGCCCTTCAAAAACCACAGTTTATGTGTTCATTTTCACTTTATGCATCTCTCTCTCTCTCTCCTCTCTCTCTCTCTCTCTCTCTCTCTCTCTCTCTCTCTCTCTCTCTCTCTCTCTCTCTGTGATTACCTAATTGTGTTTACGGGAAAGAGCCCAAAGCTCGTATCTTTCCGTCTCCTGATCGGTTCCATTTTATACTTAGTGATACTTATCATACCTGTCCTTAAAACTATGGATTGAGATAGCATTAACTACCTCCTCGCTTAGCGAATTCCAATTATCAACTACTCTTGCACTGAAAAAGTATTTCCTTCAAACTATGACCTCTAGTTCTAGAGCCAGCCATATCAAAATATCGATCCCTATCCACTCTATCATAACCATGAAGGAATTTAAAGACTGTCACCATATCCCCCCTCACTCTTCTAGCTTCGAGTGCTGGTAAGTCTAATTCCCCCAGCCTCTCATCATAACTGAGATTGCGTATTTCTGGCACCAGTTTCGTGGCATGTCTTTGAACTTTTTCAAGCTTAGCTATGTTCTTTTTCAAGTGCGGATTCCAAAAGGGGGCTGCATATTCGAGTTTTGGCCTCACATAGGTTACATAAATATTTCTGAACATTTCCTTGTCCATGTGCCTGAAGGCTACCCTTACATTTGATAAGAATGCATATGCTGCCCTTACTACGCCATTTATATGTATTTCTGGAGACAAATCTGCCAGTATGTTTACTCCTAGATCTCTCTCATTTTCTGTCTCTTGAAGTTGTACTCCAGCCACCGAGTAGTCAAGCTTGGGCCTTCTTGCACTTGTACCCATTCTCATTACCTTACATTTTGAGGTATTGAATTTCATTAGCCACTTTTCTGACCACTCATGCAGATTATTTAGATCCTCCTGAAGTTCTCTACCATTGTTCTCGTTTTTTACTTTCTTCACAATCTTTGCATCATCTGCAAACATATTCATGAATGAATTTACAGACTCTGGTAGGTCATTTACATATACAAGGAACAAAAGTGGCCCTAAAACTGAACCCTGTGGAACTCCACTACTAACTCTTCTCCATTCAGACACTGAGTGGCTTACTCTAACCCTCTGTTCCCTTCCTTCTAAGTAAGTTTTTATCCATTCCAAAACATTTCCACCTATTCTAGCCATTGATTGCAGCTTCCTAATAAGTCTCCCATGTGGAACAGTGTCAGACGCTTTCTGGAAGTCTAGGAATATGCAATCTGCCCAGCCCTCTCTTTCCTGTAAGATTCGGCTTACCTCATCATAAAATTCTAATAAGTTTGTTACTGTGTGTGTGTGTGTGTGTGTGTGTGTGTTAATCTAATATTAGAATCTATTTCTGAGAGAGAGAGAGAGAGAGAGAGAGAGAGAGAGAGAGAGAGAGAGAGAGAGAGAGAGAGAGAGAGAGAGAGAGAGAGAGAGAGAGAATACGTCATGATATATTCACTATGTAAATAATATAAATACGAAAATAATTGCATTAATCTTGAACTATTTTTATTAATTCAAGTTTAATTCGAATTACGTGTAACTGAACATTATTATAAAGAGATATTTTAATATATTAAATACAGAATATATACAACACTAATAACAAAAAAAAATTAGTTTTCTATAATATATTTAAAGAAAAAAATAATAATAAAAACAACAACAACTTTGTAATATTGCAGCTGTGTCGGAATTAACAGGTGTAGCGGATATCGTATGCACAGCTGTGATGACGGCCAGATGTATAATAAGTATTTTTTTTTATTAACACAAAGTAATAGGCATAACAAAGTACTGTGCGCATATATAGCGATATTTCAGTATATTTTGTAAACTAATTATCTTGATATATTCGAAACAAAATTAAAAGTTCTAATTGTGACATTTCAAGAAAGAAATAAGAAAAAAAAAAACTATTTCGAGATTCCATTAAATTCTGTGAAAACGTGACATTAAAATTCGCTGAAGGATATCTCGGCTGTGCCACTAATACAGTTAAAATTTGCATTAGTTTGAACAAGAACAGTGCCAAGAGAAGATATAGATATCTATATCTTGCTCTCGCAGATTTCTGTTTTATTTAATATTGAAGCTAGAATATTTGATAAATGAAAACACTAAAGTGTTTAAAGTACGACTTCAAATTAATTTAAAGAAATTAAGTTGATAACGAAAAATGGATAATTGGGTCCATTATACGATATATATATATATATATATATATATATATATATATATATATATATATATATATATATATATATATATATATATATATATATATATATATATATATATATATATATATATATATATATATATATATATATATATATATATATATATATATATATATATATATATATATATATATACATATATATATATATATATATATACAGCACATATATTACAAGAGGCCAAACACATACAAAATTGCTTTTAATTTCCACATACAACAATAGAAAAAAAAACACTTTTCTATGTATATATACGTGCATACAAAAAGGTATACTTGAGAGAGAGAGAGAGAGAGAGGAGAGAGAGAGAGAGAGAGAGAGAGAGAGAGAGAGAGAGAGAGAGAGAGAGAGAGAGAGAGAGAGAGAGAGAGGGAACTTTACAAACAGTAATGACTAAGCAATCTCAAAGTGAAATCTTTGACGTTAAGCATTGACACTTTTATATAAGACGCTATTACCTCCACTACTACTACTACTACTACTGCTACTACAACCGAGTCCATAAATAACAGGAAATAAACAGAGATAATCTTATGCATAAATTCCAAATCATCTTGGAAATCGCTTGACATATCATAACATTATACAATAACTCTGCAATAATAATAATAATAATAATAATAATAATAATAATAATAATAATAATAATAATAATTCGGATGTTTACCGAAAAAAAAATATGCAAGATCAATAAATGTTGTATGTACATTGCTACAAAGTGTAAAACAGTTCACATAGAAATCTACAGGGTGTCCACAAAGTCTGGGTACATGGGAAATTTCAGTATGCTGAGCTATTCAATCGAGTTAACCTGAATTTTGTAAAGCGCATCAAATTATGCATTGAAAATGATGGAAATCATATTGAAAATATTATTTATTAACATTAGATTTAAATAAAATTGTTTTGTTTGAAAAGTATGTGTTAATCTCCTGTGTACCCAGACTTCGTCTGGGTACACAGGAAATTAACACATACTTTTCAAACAAAACAATTTTATTTAAATCTAATGTTAATAAATAATATTTTCAATATGATTTCCATCATTTTCAATGCATAGTTTGATGCGCTTTACAAAATTCAGGTGAACTCGATTGAATAGCTCAGCATAGTGAAATTTCCTATGTACCCAGACTTTGTGGACACCCTAATATATTTGTAGAATCGTAATGATTATGTCTATTTACAATGACTGGCTTATGGCAATATAGAAGTACTTAGAAAATGCATAAATATATAGCTAGAGGATTATTATAGAATAGTCTTCCATGATACTATGAATTCGATATGTAATATAACTATAACGAAATTAAGCTAACCTAACCATACCATCATTCCATACTGATTCATAATGAATATATGAACCATATCATTTATTGATTATATATTATAACTCTGTTATATCATATACAGGATATACTCAGTTAAGAGACAAAATTTATATGAAAAAAAATTAAATATATTACAGTATTTATTTATTTTACTGAATCTTGACAGTCTCTGTTATATCGGCTGTCTGGATTTGCATAAACAAAATAACTTGAATTATTAGATATACTTCTCTCCTAAACACTATTAACTAAACAGTTTTTATGAGTACACACAAGAAATTGAATATATTGGAAAATTAATACAGAAAAGTAAATAAATAAATAGATAAAACAAAGAAAGTAGAGTAAAAAGGATTTGAAACTAAAACAAAAAGGAAGAAAAATAATATGAAATTAAAAAAAAAACGAAAAAGAAAACTGGAAACATTGCAAAACGATAAAAACGACGGAAATGATTAAAATGAGATTGTTTATCGGATAAGACAAAAGATTTAATGATATGAGAGAGATAATATGAACAACGAATCATTATATTGAGTTTGTTAGTCTAAGCGCTTTTGTGGTCATCGTAACCGTGTGGTAACGCTGGCAAGTTTGATTCGGCAGGTCACGGGTTCGCGTCCCGCCACGGTCTGAAGTTATAAAGGACATTCACTCAGGGTAAAGGCCACACTTGCCAAAACCAAGGTCCTTCGCAAGAAGGCACCGTCCGAGCCCTTTGTAGAAATGCGAGTCCTTGACGTAAAACCGATCACATCAGTTTAAGCGCATTTAATTGTAACGATAAAATGCTCCCGGTAAGGATGACCTAAGTGAGGTTCTGCTACTTTGAAAATGTTATTTTAAATCGTATAAGTAGACAGGAAATCTCTGATTACTTTCCACTATTCTTTCAGCCTGTCCTTTTTCCTACTGTGTATCATTCTCTTATTTCTACCTTGTCCTTGAGCTTCTATTTTCCTTCGTCTCGATGTTTTCCTGTTTCCCGGGTCTGATGAGGACAATTCTCTTGCCTGTCCCGGTGTCACACTCATAAAAAAAAATGGCTGGCAGAATCGAAAGAGTTCGAATAAAGAAAACAAGATTCGTAAAGCAATGTTAAATATTTCGAATCCAGAAAGATTCGTAATGTTAAACATTTCGAATCCAAAAAGATTCATAATGTTAAACATTTCGAATCTAGAAAAAATCGTAAAGCAATGTTAAACATTTCGAATCCAGAGATTCGTAAAGCAATGTTAAACATTTCGAATCCAGAAAAAAAGATTCGCAGTGTTAAACGGTTCGAATACAGAAAGTAAGATTCGTAAAGCAACGTTAACAGTTCGAATACAGAAAGAAAGATACGTAAAGCTAGTTGAGAAATTAGAGCTGGGGGTCAACATATGCCCCAGTAATAGTATTTTTTTTTTTCACCTGTAAATCGAACTTAGCCCCACCCATGTTCTAACCTCAGACTTCTACCTTCCAGTCCACTACAATGGAGCAATGACCAACCCCCCAGCCAATCTCACCCCCCAAATGTTAAACCCCCATTCGTTCCCCATCAACCCACCAGTCCCCAGGTCACAGGTTGCCACAACGAAAACTCGCTTTCAGTTTCCGCGGTGACTGTGACCCGACTGTGTTATATCCTGACGTTCGACTGTATCTGAATCGACAGGACAAACTTTACCCGAAAAAACAACTGCATAGAAACTGTCAAACAGTCATTATAAAGCGTTGATATTTACAAGAGACGAGAATGAGGTCTGCCAAGCGAGCTCTATTAAAACAATGCTTCATAAAACATAAAACACTTTCATGTGTTGGTGGTGGTAGTTGGAGAAATAGTTTAGAAAACACTAGATAAATATGTTGACATATGGCATGTATTTGATAAAAATGTGACTGTGATGAAATCATTAAAGAGAATTTAAGGAATTTATGGAAATACATCTAGAAAGGGAGAGAACACATTACACACAGAACACCAATTAAACCTCCCTAAAAAAAAAAACTATATAAAACAACAAATATATACAAAAAAACATGAACTCTATAAGCCAAGAGCTTGTTAGATCTCAACTGGCGACTGATAATTCCATATTTATAGGTGGACAAGGTCCTTATTAAGGAAGTTTTCCTACGGGATGTTACATCTGCCCTCACCTGTGTTTCGATTTTTGTTGTGGTGCAAATATGTGGCCAGGTACCTCTCGGCATCCGATAGGTAAGGAACAAAAAACAATAAAATAATAAATAAATAAATAAATACCAAATATAAAGTATTTTGTACGCTGCTAATTCCCTGACCTTCAACGAAGCGTTGACCTTTCTTTAACTAAAACCGTCTTTCATAAGACTTTTTAAAATATAAATGAATTAAAATGCGATTCTTGGGGCAGCTAAACTGAAAATATTCTTTTTTTAATTTTTTATTATTTTGGCTATAGTGATCTTGGGGCAAAAGTGAAAGTGCTTTAAAAAATAATAATAAATGAACAGGTGGGGGAGGGAGTTTGTAGACTGTGTTAGAGAGAGAGAGAGAGAGAGAGAGAGAGAGAGAGAGAGATTATTTTTATTTTATTAATTTATTGCGCCAAGGCGTCAGACATTACATGAGTTCATACAAATAATGCTTCAAATGAGAGAGAGAGAGAGAGAGAGAGAGAGAGAGAGATATATATATATATATATATATATATATATATATATATATATATATATATATATATATATATATATATATATATATATATATATATATATATATATATATATTATACACCTATTTTGCACGGATATTTGCTGATATTCAGTACAGAAATAGGAAGGAATAAATACCTAAGTGTCGCACCAAAGATGGCGTCAAGATCTAATAAATATTGTACATGTTTTTGTTGTTGTTGAAAGTAATAAATGCTAAATGACAGAAAAAGTAATTTTTGCCAGTATTGAAAATCCGATGATATAAAGAAAGCATATTCAGTTTTATCATATATATATATATATATATATATATATATATATATATTTATTTATATATAGTAAGGAAGCCCATCAGTGAAACAAAACTTATAAAACAATGCTATATTTCGGATCCTAACTGGATATATATATATATATATATATATATATATATATATATATATATATATATATATATATATATATATATATATATATATATATATATATATATATATATATATATATATATATATATATATATATATATTTTTGTCATTATACATACCACTCATTTACACTTCCATTTCTTTAATATTCCTTCTTTTCATATTTTTCCATTCGTAAATGTTCTTACTCTCACATATTTGCGTAAATAATACGTTTGATTTATCCTACAAGGGGATTATTAACAAACCTCCCCCCAGTATTTTTTTTTAATTTTCATCGTTTATTATTATTTTTTTAATTTCCTCCTTTTGTTATTTCGTCCGTTTCTTATGTTTTATTTGTTGTCTGAGTATTCTTTTATTGTACAGTACTTTGAGAAGGTGACCTGTTGAGGTTATTGTATTAGGTACTTTATAGATTTTTCCTGTTGCTCCCGTTTTGGACCGTATATATATATATATATATATATATATATATATATATATATATATATATATATATATATATATATATATATATATAATATATATATATATATATATATATATATATATATATATATATATATATATATATATGAAATACACCTTTCATTATTGGGGAAAGGATGGATTCGAGAGTACATTCAAATGCATATTCTGCAGGGCCCATGTTTGATTCCTCACAAGAGGAGGTAAAAATTTTGAATTATAAGCATATAACTGCATTTGATTAGTATTTTTTTTCATTTAGACCTGATGGTGGGCTGGTAAAGAATTCCGCACCCATATTCTCTTAATGTTGTAAGAACCAACAAACAGGGGTAGGGGAGTGGAGAAATGACTATCCCTTCCAGTTGGATGATTTTTTTTTTATTGCAACACAAGCGGTGCAAGAGTGTTATCTCTCCCTTTATTTCATATGTGGTCACCATTATGCTGGCTTCAGCATTATACTCTATTAGGTCTTAAAAAATATACAGTTGTCCCTAATCTTACACGGTTTTAAATACTGTTGTTTTGAATATACACGTTTTGAATTATAAAGAAAAAAAATTTCATAAAACTTTTCCTTAAAAAAAAAGGATTAAAACTACTGTACTATTTTTACATGAATTTAAGTTGTATTGGGCAAAGTTTAAGTAAAGTACAGTACACTAGGTATAAGTCAATGTATATAAGCAGTTGGAAATAGATTATACACATAGTGTTGATATATTTATACAAGGGTTTTGAACATAGATGATTTTTTACTTACACGGGAAGGGGTAGAATCAGTTAAAAGATTAAGATGAGAGACAACTATGTTGTTATTATTGGCAATAATATCGGTATATTTTTGTTAACAACATCTTTTATGTTTCAGATTCCGTGTGTTGCTAACATCGGCTACAATATTTATGTGTATACTATTGTTGTCTATTCCTCATGTTCCCGAGAGGTAAGACATGCTTTGGGCACAATGATTTGCATCTTAGTAGGCAGTATTTTTTTTTTTTTTAGAAGTGTGAAACCAGGATGGGCAAAGAAAAATACCCCCATCGGGCCGAGCACCAAGAATACCCTTAAGAAAGAGCCGCAGCTTATGGACAAGGCAAAAATCAGAGAATGATAAACAATATGAAAAGGACAGGCTGGATGAATAGTCATAGTAACGGGAACCAAGAAATATGGCAGGACTAGGTCTTGAGACGATGATAGCTCATCTTCTTGAAAGAAAGGTGATAAGTTAGATATCACAAAAGCATGTAGAATGTTCCACTCTGGGAATGGAAAGAAAGAAGCAGTCATTGCACCGAGAATGTGATTGTCATATTGCACTCCTATAAATACTGATGTTATAAAATGATAAAATATTTGAGTTAGGTCATTGGGCAAACACTTAAGGTTTATTTTTTTGTGAAACACAGAACGGGCAAACAAACTGCCCTCATCAATAAGGGCCAGGGCACGAAGAAAACATTAAGACAAAGGAAAAGAAAAAGGTTATGGACAAGGCAGAGATGAGGTAATGATATACAAAAGGAAAGGACTGACTGAAAGTCAACATACTGAGGACCTAGAGATTTGGCAAGGTTAGGCCATGAGATGACGATAGAGCTGCTTTTTGAAGGAAGAAAGGATATAAGAATTAGGAAAGACAGAAGGGGGAAGAGAGTTCCAGAGCCTGGAGGTAGATGGGAAGAAGCAGTTGCTGCACCGACCAATCCGCAAGTTACAGATCTCCACACAGTACCTGTGAGACGGGGCTGCTTTGTGAGTGTTACAAGCCTCAGCAGTGGGGAAGAGATGGAACATGCCAACTCATCAGAGCTGCGATAGAAGTAGTAGCAACAGAAAAGAGAAAGGTATGATACCTTATGGCAAAGAGAAAGAGAATCCAGATTAGTAGGAAGAGAAGGGTCATTAATGAGTCTGATGCCTTAGCTTCAATCCTATTAAGGAGATAAGTATAAGAAGAAACACCCCAGATGTGCGAGCAGTATTCGAAGCAGGGACGGATAAAATCTTTACAGAATTTAAGTAACTTTAAAGACTTAAAGTAATGATGAAAACAAAACAAACCCCCAATTTTTTGGATGCAGAGTTAGAAATTTGGATTATGTGAGTCCTCCAAGACAAGTTAGATGCTATCTGGATTCCTAATATCTTAATAAAATAAGAGGGTAAATTCGGTTAGTTTTGAAGGACAATAGGGCTATCAGGAGGAGAAGATGATAAAGAGATAACCAGAATCAGTCTTGGAGGCACCAGATTTAACAAAAATTTGGGTGCCCCAATCAGATACCCTCTGCAAATTGGATTTGAGAGTAGAAGAGAGCGTTATTTGAGACTGATTACAAGTAGCAGATGAAGGTTGTGAAGAAAAGACAGAGGAAAAATGAAGGGTAAAATTGTCGGCAAAGGCATGAAGAAGAGAGGAAGATGGGGACTGAAGTATATCATTGATGAAGAGAAGGAACAGAGTAGGTGAAAGAACAGAGCCATGTGGAATACCACTGGTAACAGGGAAATGGCAAGATGTTCCACCATCAACAACCACAGATATAAAGACATCAGAAATAAAACTGGAAATTAAAGAACAGAGAGATGGGGTAAAGTCATAGGTAGGGAGTTTGGCCAACAGAGCCTTGTGCCAGGCTCTGTTAAAAGCCTTACAGATATCAAGGACGACAACAGATGATTCCACAGTTCCTCAAAAAAGATGACCATACACGAGTAAGATTGGACAAGAGGTCACCAGTGGATCTTGCCTTGCGGAGGCCGTACTGGTGATCGGAGATAAGTGAGTCAGATTCAAGACTTTTTAAATAGTGAGCTTTGAGCAAAGTTTCAAAAACATTAGTGATAGAAGAGGTTAGGGCAATAGGTTGGTAGTCTTAAGGAATAGAGCGGTCACCCTTCTTAGGAACAGTTTGTACTAGAGCATGCTTCCAAGATGAAAGATAGATACTGGTTGAGAGAATGAGGCGAAAAAGAGGGCAAAGCACAGGAGCCAGTTCATCTGCAAATGCCTTAAGGAGCCTTGCAGGGATACCATCGGGATCAGTTGCCTTGTTCGTCTTTAGCAAGCGGAAAACTTTATGAACTTTGAGTGACGAAAGGATAAGGGAGGGCATACGGTAAAAGAGGGGTAAAGACTGAGGGAGAGGTGCGCTGGAATCGTTTACAGAAGAGTTGGCAGAAAATGAGAGCCAAAGAGAATGGCTTTGTCAGAGGGAGAGCAAGCCATAAACCATCAGAACGAATGAAAGGGGGAAAGTTTGAGTTACAGAAGTTTTTGGAGAGGTTTTTGTCAGTGGGAGAGGCATTAAGGTTATCAACTTTCCTTTTTACAAAGAAAGCCTTAGATCTTCGAATCTGAGCAGCACAGTGATTCCCAGCTACAATAAAAGAAGAGCGAGTTAAATCAGAAGGAAAGGCCTTGTACAACCAGTGTGCCCGATTTCTGGCCTGCATAGCCATGGAGCAGGAACAGTCAAATAAAGGATTAGGGGAAGAAAAAGTTTTCATTGAGGGGGGATGTTCACCTCCTTTCCCGATGTTATGATTTCGGCAACTTTTAGGCTACCTGATCAGGGTTGCGGGACCGAAAGCAGTAGTCATCCCATGGGCAGTCAAAGAGGAAGTTACGCAAATCTTCATGCTGGGTACGCTCAAAGTGCCAAAGGCAGGGCTGAGTAAGAGGGATTGATGGAGGGGGAGTGAAAATGGAAGAGACTGAGATCATAGGGTGGTCAGATTTACCAAGAGAGGAAAGCAAAGAATAAGAGTAGTTTGAAGGGTTAGAAGTAAGAAATAGGTCAAGAGTGTTGGCTGCATGTTTGTGTTGATCGGGAACACGAGTAGGATGTTTGATAATTTGCTCCAGATCGTGAGTAATGGAGAAAGCAAGGGCCTCACTTCCTCCCACATCAGTGGGAAGTTAGACCCTTGGTAGGTGTTCAGTCAAATAACGCCTTGTTGCAATACCCAAGTTCCTCAACCTCGAGGAACCATAAAACTAATGATGACCACACCCCAAAATAAGGATCCGTGGATATGCCATACCTTAACGAGATGAAAAACATTATAGTAATTTCATTCGTTAGTGATAGGAAGATATGATAAATTTTCAGACCTATTGGAAGTTACTGGTAAGTTATATGTCTAGTCGAGATTACAGAACTGAGGACCTAATAGTTAACTTATTGATATAAATTTTTTATATCAAAATGGATATATCTAAACATAAGTTCGGGTTACAGTATATGTAAAAATTACCTGTCTAGCACTTTTCAAGATAAGAAAGAGTGTATATATATATATATATATATATATATATATATATATATATATATATATATATATATATATATATATATATATATATATATATATATATATATATATATATATATATATTTTTTTTTTTTTTAAGAGTGTGACACTGGGACAGGCAGAAACTGCCCTCATCAACAAAGGCCCGGGCACGAGAAAACACCAAGACGAAGGAAAAGAAAAAGGTTAAGGGCAAGGCTGAGATGAGGCAATGTCACACAAAGGAAAACGACAGACAGAAAAAACAGTCAAAGTAAAGAGGACCCAGAGATATGGAGGACTAGTCTCTGAGATGACGATAGATCTGCTTTTTGAAGGATGAAAGGTCATAACTAGGAAAGACAGAAGGAGGAAGAGAGTTCCAGAGTCTGGAGGTAGATGGGAAGAAGCAGTCGCTGCACCGACCAATCCGCGAGCTACAAATCTCCACACAGTACCTGTGAGATGAGGCCGCTTGGCGAGTGTTACGCGGCCTCGGCAGTGGAGGAGGGATGCAACTCGCCAACTCATCAGAGCAGCGATAGAAAAGCGAAAGGGAAGATACCTTACGGTGAAGAGAGAGAGAATCCAGGTTAGAAGTAAGAGAAGGATCATTAATGAGTCTGACTGCCTTAGATTCAACCCTATCAAGAAGATAAGTAAAGGAAGAAGCACCCCAGATGTGTGAGCAGTATTCTAAGCAAGGGCGGATTAGACCTTTGTAAATTTTAAGTAACTGCAGTGAGGAAAAGTAATAACGAAAACGAAACAAAACCCCCAATTTTTTGGATGAAGATTTAGAAATTTGGATTATGTGATTCCTCCAAGACAAGTTAGAGGCTATATGGATTCCTAATATATTGATAGAGTTAAGAGGGTAAATTTCATTAGTTTCGAAGACAATAGGGTTATCAGGAGGAGAAGAAGATAAAGAGATAGCCAGAAACTGTGTCTTGGAGGCATTGAATTTAACTAAATTTTGAGTGCCCCATTCAGATACTCTCTGCAAATCGGAGTTAAGAGTAGAAGAAAGAGTGATACGAGATTGATTACGAGTAACAGATGAAGGTTGAGAAGAAAAGGCAGAGGAAAAGTGAAGGGTAGAATCATCGGCAAAGGCATGAAGAAGAGAGGAAGATGGGGATTGTAGAAGATCATTGATGAAGAGAAGGAAGAGAGTAGGTGAAAGAACAGAGCCCTGTGGAACACCACTGGACACAGAGAAAGGGCTAGATGTCGGGCCATTAACAACTACAGATATAGAACGGTCAGTAAAAAAACTGGAAATCAGAGAACAGAAAGAAGGGGTAAAGCCATAGGCAGGGAGTTTGGCCAACAGAGCCTTGTGCCAGACTCTGTCAAAAGCCTTAGAGATATCAAGGGCGATGACAAAGGATTCCCCATAGTTCCTAAGAGAAGATGACCATACATGAGTAAGATAGGACAGGAGATCACCAGTGGATCTTGCCTTGCGGAAGCC